>JAMKCH010052403.1:0-105154 GCA_023653785.1 Ophioderma brevispina
TCATTTTAATTACATTTAACGATTTTAGGTTCTAAATGGCAAAATTTCATTCCTAAATTTCCATCAATACCCCCCAGGTAAACAACGTAAACGACAAAATCTGTTTCCTTAATACCGGATGTGATGTTTTTTACACAATCCGCACAAACCTGCAACTTGGGAGGGCAAGTTGGTGTAGCGGTCAAGTCGCTCACCTTTCACCAATGCAGCCTGGGTTCGATTCCCGGTCGAGCCAGTGTCGTATGTGAATTTGGTTGCCGATCCATACTCGTCCTCGCAGGTTTTCTCCGAGCCCTTCGGTTTCCTCCTGCATCTAAAATCGGACTTCTTCCCGTAAATCTTTCCCCGCTGTTCTGGAGGCGTCCCTTGAAATTAATGCACATAGCATTATTGGGTTCTGCCTGGCTAATGCCGAATGTTATAAAAAAAATAAAAATAAATAAAATAAATAAAAAAAAAAATAAATAAATAAATATAAATAAAACAATTAAAAAATATTCAAACGTTGTACTTCAGGATTGTAGTAAGATATCGAATATATAAAATGCTGGCAGTAATAATAGAGGCTATGGGATAATTGTTATATAGGAGATATTGAATAGTCCTTACTTCTAGGCGCAGATGTATTTTCAACAGTCAATAAGGTGCATTATTTGATCCAAAGGCTCATCCCCCAACTCGCATAAGAACCGTTAGCCTAAGTGTAGTATATGTGTCTATATCTATCTTACGTGCAGATTCTAGATACGCTTGAAGAATGTCTTAAATTTGTATTTTCCGCCCTTTAACAGACATAAAATACAGTGCCTTTTGCAACAAAACAAACCATCACAATCAACAACAAAAATGGAAAAAGACTTTCCTTTAGGATATCTAATAAATCATAAACAAAATGAAAGTACCAGGATCATCAAAGGCATGTTTTTGCAAGTTGCTTTTGAGTGTCTGCAAGAGTTTATGATTCTATCCCGCAGCATTCGCCACGCACCGTCAATGAATTGTGACTTGGTTATTAAAATACACATCAGTCGGTTGAAATTCAAATAATTTATCGTTAAAAATAAGGTCACTAAGTTGATTTTCGTTTCGGCTAAAATTATCAGATATGACACTTTTCTAAAACTATTTTTATACGTGCACCAACTTGGATGGTGAAAAATAGCACAAACAATATTTCCATCAAAAACATTCCATCTGATGAGCAAGGCAATTGTAGTGCAATATTGTAGTGCAATAAATTTAAATAAAATAATAGTTTTACCTCAAAATAATTGCAACAGAAACAATTTTAGCGTTGATATACTTAGAAATGATGAGAAAATAACATATTAAAAGTGTAAGTAGCGGGGAACATGTATTTGCAGGGAGGCAAGGTTTGTACGGGGGAAAATATAAAGTTGGCATAATTGTACTGAAATCTATACCAACATTTTGGCCATATCATAAGGATAAAAAATATATAGTTTGCCTTATCTGTGGGTTATAGCTTAAAGGTTATAGGACAATTAAGGTTCAATGTCATCCTGGGGTAACATTTTGACAATGCTCCGATTTTTTCAAAATGGTCCCAAATTCTTCATATAGTCCCAAAAGACAAGGGAATATAATAATTCCACTCATTTCACCATTTCGTCACGTAATTAGAGCGAGGTCAAAATGCAGCGATGGTCTGCATATCCTATGGGGTCATTAATGCTTACCATATAATTTACATACTAAAATGTAGAGTTTCGTCGGAACACTCTGAAGAATTACCCCAGGATGACTTTGAACCCTTATGAGCCTATAAACCTGAATCTAATGACCGTAGATATGGAAGTCTTTACTTTTTTAAATTCCTCATGACCAGATAAATAGGATGGTGTAGATTTCAAAACAATTTGATCTGTTTTACTTTTGACCCTTGTACAAAATTTCCCCCTATATTTTACATGTTCTCAATGTTGATTTTTCTAGAAAAAGAGATTTAACCATGAGGCGCCTTCTCGAGATAAAAATACGCAGACGCGTGGGTGCATCGTTAGTAATTAATTCCTGAAGGTCGAATCTCTAAATTTAAAATCATCAATAACAAAACAAATGGCAAGGTGCCCAAATACCCAATTTGTGCTGCACTGTTAAAAATTTCCGTAAATTAAGAAAACAGATTTTCCGTAAATTTACGGAAAATCTGTTTGAGAAAACAATAACAATAAAAAACAAAAAACACAAAAAATGTTAATTTACGGAAATATTTCAAAAATTTCTGGCAGCAATATTTCCGGACTTTTTTTTTTGGTCCGTAATTTTAAATTACGGAAAAATTCTGTTAAAATACACATTTTTTCCGTAATATGAGACAAATTTCTGTAAAATTACTGTCAAAGATCCGTTAATTTACAGAAATTTCTGTAAATTTACCCTAAAAATGTATGGAAATACTGCTGCCAGAAATTTCCGTAAATTTACGGAAATTTTTTTAATAGTGTGGGTACTATATATCATAATTGAATATTCCTATCTTGGTTGTTGCCATATGCTTAAGTTCTATTTAACAATCCTCATTTTCATAATAATAAATCTTCCGTAACTATTTTAAGAAGTGAGAACTGTTTGAGCATTGAGAGACGATATCAGTGGAATTATATAGTAAGGGCGCCGTGCGAATGCACTGCTGTCCAACAAAATGTGATACCACCGTTTTGCGGCATTGTTTTATGTTACTGTCGGGCATTCGGGTATGCCTATTTGCGCAAAGGCTTCGCACTCGAAACCCGTCTTCGGCAATCCTGTCAAGGTCGGTGGACACATTTGAGACGTCTTTGACAAAGGCTCACGAATCTCTCCACTGAATCATATAACTTAATACCGGGAAGATTGTGGATAACTTACTACAGGTAGAGCGATGCAGGTGTCATGGAAACCGACACAGAATTATAGTCCGATTTTTTATTCCCGTCAGTAAACGCATATTGTCGATAGTACGAATCCATTTGGATGGGGTGTGTTGAGATCAAAAACTGAAAAGCCGTATTAAGAGGGTTGTCGAGTGCCAAATTGTGTAAACACGTATTTCAATACGGAATAAATCGCAATCTCATCATAGTGCGTAGTTCACACTCCATAGAAAAAACGTTTTACACAATTTGGCACTCGCCAGTGGTGTAACAGCTGAAATGCTCAACTTTGTTCAACAGAATAAGGTGCTTTAACCCATTTTACATGAGGCTTTTACAAAGGCTTCCTACCAGATTCAATTGAATAGATTGTCGTAAAGTCTGAGACACGCTATTGATTTCTTTGTTTGGAGTAAATCAAAGAATGGATAAAGTGTCATGAACATCGAGGCCGGGTGAAGAGGAGGATTAGGCCACAAAATATTGCAGCTTGTTATGAGAGACCAAAATCCTAAAGTACTTAGGATAAATGAATGGACGAAGCTGTCAGATATTTTATCTGCAACGAGACGAATAAATGTAAACGTGTCAAATTTTCTAATATTCCTTAGTGACGTAAAAGAACTTTGGTACCGAGGAATAATTACTTATTCGTATCATTTTCTTCCAGAGTTTGTTTCAGTTTGATGTTTGGAATTTATTCAATGCATTTTCCTTGTAATATTCTCTTCGTGAGACATTCGTGCAGGACATTTTTTAATTATGGCCTTAACCTGTGTCGTCACATCGAATTTCTATTGTATTGATTGGGTAAAGCATGCGACCTCTCAGAACGAATGGAATCATCGACACGCCCAGAAAAACTTAAAATTAATGAACTGAAAGGAATAAAAAATAGTACGCATTACATTGCAGAATGCCTCGAAGGTGGACGTACGACATACTACCAGCATGTCTACCTTCAGCGTCCTTTCAGGAAACACCCACTTAACCAATACGGACAATAGCCGATGCTTTAATACCAAAAACTGTCTACCTGACGAACAAATCACCAAGAAAACCGTTCGGGCTTAATTGGAAACAAGCATAAGTTAAGCTGGAAAATTTCAACTATAAAAAGGAAGATTATGAACATAACTTAACCAAAATAATCAACCAAATCCAACTTGCATTTTACATTTTTACAGAGCACAAATGTAATCAGTACCTGAAAGAACGCCGTACCCGCTACTTGATTTGATAAATAATATTTGCTTAAACCTGCATACGCCCATACGACCATACGTTCATCATTTCAATAATACTCTCAATAATAATTCTATATATATAAATGTCCAATCTTTTACTGGTATTAGAGGTTTAAACCGCTTACTACATCTGATTTATATGAAAAACGATAGCAGTCAGTAAATAAGTTTTAAAAAGTCATTTCAAACTATCGGTCTAGTTTCCATACCGCCGTACACCTTTCCGATTGACCTCAACAAGTTCTTGATCTTGTCTCTGTGAAGCTATAGGGCCCTTGCACAGAGCTAAATTATGTTGAATGGACTTTTTGTTTGCCCTCCAGATCAACCAAGCATGAGAAGAATACAATACATGCACCTGGTTCACCTGAACATTTCAGTTATTTCTGCAGGTGATTCCTTTGTATTCTCTGCATGCTTGGGTTGTTCTGGAGGCAGGTCTGGCAAAGATAACCTATTGACCTGCCGTGCAAGCACCCTATAGAGGTCTTTCACCTCACTCATGCATAACCTATAACAAAGGGTGTTAGTTCCCGTAGTATTCCTCATTTAGATTAATTTAATACCCGACTTCAAAGTACTTGTGCTATTCAGAGTGTGACACATACTTTTATGCATACATATCCAACATGCATGTCGTTCTTTAGATTAGAAAGTCTCCAGAAATTTGGAATGGACTTTACCATTCCCGGCAAGATGGCCGCTAATCCAAAAGGTGGAATACCTCTATAGCAACTAGATTTAACTTCGGATTCCAACATGTTAGGCAAAATCTGAGCGCAAAATTCTGTGTGTGAGGGGCAGCGTTCTTTCAAAGTCATGAAATCAATCAGGCCTGTAAGGAATAAAGCTTATAAACCCTTTTCAACCCTATTCATGTGTATACATATTGATTATAACAGTCAGATAAGTGTCCACTTTTGCAGTATCTTTAATTTCGTGTTTGCAATTTACAGCAAGCTAAGGACAATGTTTGCCTACAATTCAATTAAATTCTCTTCAAATAGCGAAAATCTGACCAATCAAATATTAATAAAGACCCCCCAAAAAGTAACGCAACATGTATAAATACCCCCATAAGTTACAAACCTTTGGTCTATGCACGAAAACATAAAAATGATATCAATAGTGTGTTTTTTCTGCAAATTTTGACACCCTTCTTGCTCCATTGTGATCACTATCACCAACACAATGTCCATTTTACGAAAATGTGTCACATTTTCAAAGTTGCACCTGTTACACAACCATGCATTACGTGACACACACTTCACGGGAATATGGCACGCTCCACGTATCAAATCATGGCGAGTTTCATGCGCTGTATATCGAGTTTACCCCGCTATATGTCGAGTTTACAGCGCTGCCTATCCAGTTTGAACTCTATGTGCCGAGTTTCATAAATCATGTCCAGAATAAATCATGTCCAGAATAAATCATGCCGAGTTTTAAAAAACTGGACATGATTTTTTTCAACATGTGCAAACTGGACATGATTTTTTTCTCAACATGAGCAAACTCGACATGATTTTGAAACTCGTCATGATTTTTTTTCTGGACATAAGGAAACTGGACATGATTTATATCAAACTCGCCATATAGAGAGCAAAACTCGATGTATAGAGGGCAAACTGGACAGATAGCGCTGTAAACTCGACATATAACGCTGCACACTCGACATATGGCGAGGAAAACTCGATACACAGCGCGTGAAACTCGACATGCGCGGGAAAACTCGCCATACTGTAAATTTGGTGAGTAAAAAAAAGGAGGGTTAAAAAAGTTAATTAAAAAGTTGAGCAATTATTTACTCTTTGGGGAGTAAAACATTGAATCGGCCGTTGATTAAGAGCCAACTTTACTCAACTTTTTAATCTTTGACCTCTTTTGACCTGATCCGAGTAACTTTTACCCCCCGTGGATTAAAATTCGCGTCACGCGTCATCGAGGTCTTCATGTACATTTGAAAAATGGGGGAATACCGTAGTCCGAAGGATCTGCTCACACTGGGGTTGAGAAAAGTTAGCAACGGTTTTTCAAGGTAAGAATGGAATTCTTTTTATTTATGTGTAACCCTACTTGGAGTTGAAGAACTGTCAGGTCTGTCAAATTCAAGATGAACATTCACAGCCTGAGGCTAGTCCCAACAGTCATCACACACACTGGTCACTGCCATTGCAATTGAGTGTGTACACGAAATTTTAATTTTTCATGAAGATGCACTTCTATACTGCTAAAAATTTCCTTGCATGTGTTCTCCTTACAATAGAACATGAATTATTGCGGGGGATATTGTGAGTAATTATTGCAGGCTTTCATCATTTTAAGAGAAAATGAGGTGACAAATGTTGTTCCATCCACCACGCTCAATCAATGCCATGTAGTACAACGGAGTCATACTGAAATTTCGGGCATGTCAGACGAGTCATTATTAATCTTTTGCATTTCACATTTACGAATCACCCTCATAAGTCGTGCCGACGACCAATGTCAAAAAACGACGTAAAGGTTCCTTGTACTAAATGCCATGGGAATTTCATTGACATCGACTTCTATGGCAGTGTACACAGAACGAATCGTGCCAGTGGGATATCTGTGGATAGACAGACTAACGTTCGATGGGAGTAATGGCAGTGTGTGTGTGGTACATGAAGTATAACTATTGGGACTAGACTGAGGCCTGGCCGTGGCAGGTAGGGACGTTCATAAAACGTCCCTACATAAATGCTCGTCAGGGATGCAAATTCGTCTGAGGTTAGTCATGTTAGTAAAAGGAACTTCTACTCGTAACGAAAGCGTCAACGAGAGCGGTCCATAACGAAAACGTCATTCCGATTTGCTCGTATATTTAGGGTTGCAATGCAAACTATCTTCAGGTTGCGAAAATCAAATTTACATAAAATGACAATTGGGAGACATTAATTCCCATGGCATTCTGCGAGAATCCTGCGAGAATCGATTCTGTGATTATCATCGAATCGTCAAATTTGCACCTTGATCGACCCCAGCCATATAATTATACACATCAGTCCCGGGGTGGGTGGGGGGGATTGAAGCAATCATCCTGGAGGAGGGGGAAGTCATGCCATAACCAGGGTTCAGCCCTAAGCCTAGGGCATAGTGAAAAAAATCAAACTTTCATTTCTAGGATGAATTTTCGAAGATTACTGTAATGTTTCAACACGCAAAATCTACTTTGAATTTATTAGAAGTTTTTTTCAAAACCGCCTCATAAATTATACAAAAATGACACAGATACATCTTTACCATCAACGTTTGTGTAACACAATCCAAACATGATTAATTTTTTTCAACTTTAATATGGACGGGTCACATTTCGGATGCCAGTCTGATATGCCGTCTGCTACACATAATCCCTATAGTTTATTAGTGGGGTGCTTCCACAAACTTTTGTTGAGAACTTTCATGTAGCTCACTGTGTATCCTATATGTCCATGCAATGTATACGTGGAATAAGACTGAGGGCTCTTTCCAGAAAGCTAATCATTTACAGCACCAGCTGTGAATTACCGTTACCATGATAGTGTGCTGAAGTATCAGAATCACATGGCAACCTCACTGGCATAGTGATTAATGAGTGAAGAAATTTGACAGGGACTATGACCGAAATAAGTGGAGAAGTATATATTTTCCCTTCCCCCGAGTTGTTGTTTACCCCCCTCCCCCGATGGAAAGGACAAATGACCGATATTTGGCAAAAATTAGCGATTTGGAGCCAAAATCACCAATTTAGGCACATTCAACTATTTGGGGCCAAAAACTCACCAATTTTGGCAAAAAATCAGCGATTTGGGGGCCAAAATTGGTTTAAATCTTCAATTTTTGGATATTTTGCCTCCCAGAATTTAACTTTTCCAAAAAAACAATTTCAACATGTCCCCTCCGTTTTCCCATCAACAGAAAATGCCTGGCGCCACCACTGTCTGTAACTGTCCATTATTATTAGATTGCATGCTCCCAACATTGTTAACTGACTCTACTTCATGTCATTGGTACATATGTTTGGTAGGCCATTGAGCATATGTATACGTAAGGTTACAAACTTCAAGAAAATACAACATTTACTCGACCTCCTCTACTATTTTTGTTTGTCATTTCAGGAAACTAATGGTGAGCGAAATTGTAATATGCATGGAAACTGACAACTTCTCCACTGTCTCCTAGTGGGGGGGCCAGACAGGCATCAATGTTTTGGAAGTGGAAAACCTAGACGGACTTTGCAGCACAACCACTGGACTGCAAGGGCTTGAAGTAGCAGGCAAGGGGCAAATTTACCACTGCTAAAGGCAAAATGCCCCTGTTTCTGAAACAAAACTGTGTACATTATTTGTAACCCAGGGGCAATAAAATGTTTAAAAAACACCAAAAATTGCTCCGGGATCTGGAATCCTTATTTCAAGCCCTGAACTGGCTCCAGGCCTGATTTTGCAGCACGAGGGTGCTCTTTCCGTCATCACAAATGTGTGCACTGGTTTGAGAATGGTCCCCTACAATCGCAAATCTGTGACATTCTGTCTGTGGCTGAATTATGTGTTTATCGGGTGTATTTTTTTTGCTTCTTGGTGATCACAACATTCGGCGAGTATATACGTTATGCATCGTGAAGTACAAGTTCACCTTGCAGTATTTTAGCCTATTCCGTCCGAGGGTCATTGAAAAGCACTCAAGTTGCTTCAGTACTATGATCTAATTGCTCTCAAACGTCAAGAAACTATTTATTTTACCTGCACTGTCACCGGCGTCTTCCGCAAAACTCCCATTGCTTGCTTCGTAATTACTTTCGGCGCTTTCCCAGCAGAAGACTTTGAAAAGCCATTGCTCTGATTGACTATTGAACGTCACTCACGTAAACACGAATTTACCGTCGCCATCTGGTACCCAACATGTACCACCTACCCGAAGTCCCACAGGGTTTCCCTGATGTCGACTTACGTTGGGCCCTCCAGATTTAGCAGATGTGTCAGGTCACATTTGCACACCCGGAAGTAATTCTACATTCCGGTCATTGCTTTTGATTGACTTTAAAGCCCGGTTTCCTGGCAGAAGACGTTTGAAAATCAGTTGCTTTTCCAGCAAGTTATAATCCTCTGCGGGGACAATGTCCGACCGTCATTCGAAAAGCAACAAATTACCGTACTCTAATTGACTCGTACATCAGGAGCCACCTATGTTTGCTTCCTATTGACTCCTCGGCCGTTTTAGCTGATGTACTTATTAGTTGGGTACACTATTTTAGTACGATAGTTAGAAAAGTGTATTTTCTGTTGGCATCTACAATGTAAAATTATAAAAACCTTTTGGTCATGCAATTACAGTGTTGCACAATCCCTAGTGCTCATTTCAAATGCTTTGACAACATGAATATTGTAAATTTGTATATTTAAAGGGGGCATTTCATGGTCCCAGCTTTGCCCCGCCCCCCCCCCACTTAACTAAAAAGTTGAGATTTTTAATATCATCTGAAACTGTCACATTAAAAAACATCCATGTGTACTTAATCTTACGTGCAAATTTGGTCATATCTGTAAAAATTCGAATTTTGTATTTTCTTTCCTTAAACGAAAATTCAGCATAGTGCCTATGGGACTGAAAGAAACAAGTACTTCCTCATAATATTAAACTTGCAATGTCCGGGATCGCCAAACGTTGTGAATAAGAGATTGCGGTTCTGAAAAATTTAACTTAGTGAGGGGCACTTCTGATTTACCTGCTCCGTAAAGGGGCATTTTGTGATTCCATCACCTCCTGCCTTTATTAATTGTTCGCAGATATCGTTGGAAAATGTCCTTCACAACTTTTTATTTGATCCTAGACCTTGCGTTTTTGTGTTATGACAAATGCTTGTTTCCCACGGGTCCCATAGGCCACGGCCATAATTCTGTCCGTTTACGCGGACAGAAAATACACAATTGCAACATTTCATGCACGTAAGATTAGGTACCACATGGCTTACTGAGTTGAGATTCAGACGATAAAAAAATCTCAACTTTTTTTAGGTAGTCGCGTACTGAGGCTGAGATCACGAAATGCCCCAACAATGATCTATCTGAAAATTGCAGCAATTTTATGGCAAATCCAAGCTTTTTTGGGGCCAAGTTAGTTATGTGGCCCACTGCCTTAATTTTAGCAATGCCTGGCAGTAGGATTGGGGGTAATTAATCAATCTTGAAAATAACATGTTTTTTTAGTAACTTGTAAAGTTGTAATCGTGCTGAACATACATCCATGGACAATCTCAATAGATTTCAAAACTTTTGAGTACTTTTCAGAAATTGACACTAGTCAATCAATACATTGCTATCTCTGCAGATAGCACTGCTGACACAGCAAAAAATATCATCAAAGCAATGTGAAGTGGCATATTAATTGGTTATTAAGCTTCCAGTTTTGCCATTTAACAGTTCCGATCGAGTCACCTGACACCTCCGATGAGCTAGGTTTGGCTGTGAACCCTGATGAATTAGTCATGTCTGTACGGATAAAGAGCACATGTCCCCTTTTTTTTTCTTTAAAGACTGCTAAATTCATCAGGGTCACAAGTGCCCCAAGCTATAAGCTAGCCACGTCAATTTTAAATTCATTTGTAAAGAAAGACATTTGTCGGAGACATATTTTACTCATCACGTAAATACCGAGTGCGCCTGTTTGAAAACCAGTACCCAAAAGTTTTGTGACCTGTGCATTTCATTGGAGCACTCTTGGAATATCACAGTTGTGTGGGCATTGTTGTTATTTGATACAGGTTAAACTTCTTGAGTAATCATATAGTCCCTTTACAGGATATTTTGTCAAAATTGTCATTTTTGATGGTTGCACGTACTGCTTTTAGTGTAAAAAGCGCCTCATATACATAAAATGTCATTTAATGAAAATGAAAAGTTAAAACTCCATGCAACTCCCAGAAATGGATTTGTTGACCTCATAATATAAACACCATTCACAATTCAGACTAAACCAAATAAAAACTAACAAAAAAAGTGCATATCAAGGTTAACTTGGCTGCCATCTTGGATAATGTGCATTTTCCCCCCTGGCACTCCATAGATTTTCACTTTCCATTCTTTTGGTCCTAGGCCGTAATCCCGGGTGGGGGGGGGGATGGTGGTAACCACCCAGGGGGATGGATCAATAACGTTCACCCCCTCGCCCATGTTGATGCCCGTTCAGGTGTTTTTGCCCAAAAATAACCTCATATTTTACCATAAATAGTTTAAAAATGGTAAAGATTTCGCGTGCAATTTTTTTCTAATACAATTTCATTTAATGATTTTAGCTTTCTAAATGGCAAAATTTTAGTAACTTTAAAAAAAATATGTGCTAATAATGGTTTTGTTTCAGCAAACCCTGTTTTTCATTCATGAATTCATCAACCCCCATCCCCCATGTCAAAAAGAAATTTCGCCACTGCTTTTGGTCTAGGATATGGCGAGTTTTATGTGAAGTCAAATGCATTATACAATGGTGCTTTTGTCTATATGAGTTATCCATTCTTACAATGCATCCAATAAAAGGTTCAATAAATAAGATTCCAACTGCAAATTGCTCTGTAGTCTGTGCATGTCATTCATGTGGTATTTTTATTTCAACAGGAACGGCCTGCAGGTAATTAAAAAAAAAGTGACCCCATGCAGAGTAAACTTACTCAACACAGGTTGAGTAAACGTTTTTTGCTCTGCTGTTGATTAAAAGTATTACTCAATAGATGAGTAATTTTTTACTCAACATATGAGTAGTTTTTTACTCAACAGTAAATGATTAAAGTTTACCCTGCTGTGGAGTAAAAAGGGAACAACCCTTCCTGGTTGATTAAACTTTTAATCAGCAGGGTTGATTAAACTTTTAATCAGCAGGGTTGATTAAAATTTTACTCCACTGCTGATTAAAATTTTACTCCACTGTTGATTAAAATTTTACACTTTAGAGGAGTAAAAGCTTTAGTCTGTCAGGTTGAGTAAAGTTTAATCAGCTGGAAGGGTTGTTCCCTTTTTAACATCCAAACGATTAAAATTTTACCACTAGAAGAGTAAAAATATTTAAGAGTGAATGATTTGATACGTGGAGCGTGCCATACTAAGTTCTTATCTTTTGAGATAAGAGACTAAGAGTTACGTTTTCATAATCAATCACCGTGTTATTACAACTTTTAGAAAAGTGGTACTTACGGTTATACACCATTAAAGAGACTATCAATGATTTACTCAAACAGAAAATCGAAAAAAATGTCTGTAACAAGAATAGGTATCCTAACATACCCTACAAGTTATAAGGCCAAAAGCAACTTATAATAAGAACAAAAACGAATATTGTAATAGTTACCATCCGTAAGGACACTTACTACAACACGTAATTCAATGGAAATTCATATTAAACACTGCCGTTCTTTACTTTTCTGTCATTTTTTTCAGTTGTAAAAATAACTTACGAGAATTCTACCGACTTATCATTCACTTTTAAACTATTCCTGCAAATTTCAAATATTTTGACTCTTTCGGGTGAATCACTGATAGTGGCTTTAACCTGGCTGCCGTATATAAGGATAAAAAAAATCTTGGGTGGACTATTTTCTTGCATGGCATCTGAAAAAAACTGCTTTATAATGTCTGAAATGCACTAGTTATATCAAGAAAGTGGTAGAATTTCATGGTTGACATGGTAGACTGTTATGATTTCTCAACGTAAATAGCATATGGACAGTAAATTTGCGGCAAATTACTTCGCGGTCATCAATTTCACATCGATCTGCTCCGCACACTCATGCATGTTTTGTTGTCTAGAACAATAGAAACCACGCCCAGCCGGGCGGAATCAGCGCGCAGCCGGTGGTTGAATTTTGAAGTCGCACCTAAAATTTTATGATCACCATATGTTGAAAATTTGGTCATTTAGTAAGTTTAGATTGTACTTTGGTGTGACATTGTTGTATTTCCTCTGTGAGAGTTTTTTTTAAAGGAAAGAAACATGCTCAAAATTTGTCCATAGACTACTGTGTAAAGTGAATTATTGGTTAAATACCTTACAAGATTTTGGGTTCTAGCAATAAATTGATGAATGGGATCAAAAGGTCACATGGAGGTCATCACAGGTCCATCTGTGTACACCCCATGTGAGTCTTGGGCCATTGGTTTCTTCCGGCAAGTATGAGTATATTGATCATTGGGTGAATGAATATAATGGTGCAGTATAGGGTTAACATATTTTATCACACACGGACACACACTGCACTCCAACTGACCCCACATACTGTACTACCAAAGTTTTCCCTATGTGCCGCTCTGCTTGTAGTAACGACCAAAACAATTAAAGTCTATAGTATTACTCTTTAAATTATTGGCTTTTGAGGATTTATTTTGAGATATTATAAAGTAAATGTCCTTATTTTATTAACTCTCCAAAATGGTTGATTAATAATAATTTCGCAACAATAGTACTTTTTTCTTGTCAAACTGGGTTCTTAAATGGAAAGGTATTGAATATCTTTGGCTGAAAATTAATGGTTTGATCTTTTGTAACACTGCACAGGCTATAATACCCCCCGTGTTTAAGGCTCTGAATGCAATAGAACCGTTTCAATACAGCCATGTTGGTGGACAAGATAGACCAAATCCAGTACTACAAAACATTCCCTGCATGATCCTGTGCAATCGCAAAACAGGGATCGATTGACAGCTTAAATGTATTGGTAGTCCGGAATGTAGCATTTTATGTCCACTCAAGGCATGTTCTGGTGGCTGACGTCATATGAATACGTTCTTACCTTACATATTAAACTCGGCTCTGGCAGACATGGACAATAATACGGAACTGTCCGTGATTTACAAGAATTGCCATTTTCAAGAACAATAATCGGCGAAACCTTTTTCTTTCCTTGTTCTAGCTAATCGCAGAGCCTTTAACACAGCGTTTATGGCTGCTAGGGAGTCCCACGACATAGCGCATGCCTAAGAATAGCCGGCCAATTAGCGATGAGGATACGGAATAGGTGCGCGCCGGGTGGACCAGCACTAGAGATGAGATGAATATGGGAGCGTAAATGTGTGTTTCTGAAAGACTAACGGTGTTATTTTGTCGTATTTGGACAAATTCTCAAGGAAAAAGGCCTATCACTTCCAAGCAACCTGTGTACCCAAGAATATAAATCAGGTTGGTTTGGTTTTGATTTCCCCCCCCCAATCATAATAATAACCAGTATGCAATACAGTTCGAAAAAATCGATCAAGGATTACTTTAAAGGAACACTTGATCAATATAACGGTTTCGGTAACTAGTCAAAATATCACACTACTGTGGACGTTTCTCAACACAAATGGTGAAGTGACGATCTATGTGATAACTCGTGTTGACAGTTGCTTATAGCAAATAGCAACAGCTTGCAGATGATTTCTGAAGAAGATCATCAAACACGAGATTAAGATGAAATCTTATATTACAATTGTTATACAACAGTCATGATGAAAGCTATATAAGAATTATAAGAGGAACACTATATCTTTTGTAACACTGCACACACCCCCCGGCGATAACTCACCCAGTGTCTTGAAGGCCTCTGAAAATGCAAAGACCGTATTAATAGCCAGCCAGTGTGGTGGACAAGATAGAGCATTCCCAGATACTACACCAACAATTCACTGTCAATGATCCCTGTCAATCGCGTAACATGGATCGATTGACAGCTTAATGATTTATGACACCATGGAATGTATGAATTTTGTCCACCAACATGTCTGGTGGCTACTCATATTGCATACGGTCTATACTTAACATATTAAACTCGAGCTTGCCAGACATGCGACAGAATACGAGAAAGTCTGGGGAGTTTACAGGATTTCCATTTTCAAAAGAACAACATAATCTACACTATACTCAACAAATGGCACTACGTCGTGAAATGCCGTTCCGTTCGAAGTCAGTAAGCTCAGGAGTACATCATTTATGGCCTTATTAAAGTAATTCAAATTACCTCTGGTCCAAGGTTCAGTGATCTTTTAACTTCGCCAAACCATGTGTGATTTATATGAGAGTAGACTGAGTTTTGTGGTAAGACAGTTTATACTCCCAAGTCAATAACCGTGAGGCGCATGATTGATATATAACAGGGCGAAGGCGGCTCGTTTTGAGTTAATAACTATAACGATGCTTATTTGGCCATATACAGCGGCCAAAGTGTTAGGTTTGTCGTCGCTTAAAAAGCTTTATCTCGCAGTTAAGTGTATGTCACTACAAAAATAAACACACACATATATAAACACAAAAACAGAAATATTCACATTTTAACTTTAATAGATTTTTCAATATGGCCGCCAATGAAAGCCCAAGTTGCAATTAAATTGTGTTTTGTCCTTGATATCAGTAAATATTTGTAAGAGATCTCCTTCTGTAAAGGCCTAACTGAGTGATTCCCAGTTCCCGTTTCATTTTTTTTTTTCATGGACTCGGAGGGGGAATGTTCTTATTCATTATTTTCAGAGTTTTAGATGATGCCATGTTAACTGCAGTATGCTTTGTTTTGAGGACACAAACACATACTTATGACCCAGGCTCAGAAACTAAATTTGGTACACATAGTTCGAAGTGCTTTGACATTAAAGCACTTCTTTAGAAAATGATGTTGTTTGCATAAACACTTTTCTGAATACAATTTTTGCCAACTACAATACATGTACATGCAAACAAAGGAAAGCACGGTAAGCCACCATGTTGTCTCTAGAGACATAGTTCACGCACATTTTGCCAAAGACTACGAGTCCATCGATCAATCGTGAGTTTAATAGAAAACACACACGGAAGTTGGTAAGGAGCGGGAACCACCATTAAATTGGTTATTGATCTTAGAAAATGGACGTATCCGATTCTTCTACCCCCCACCCCGTCATCGTAAAAAGTGCTTAAACTGACATCGTGCCCTAGTAATATCACGTTAAAACAATCGTTGTTGTCTTAAACAGTTGCGAAAATATGTGAAATAATGATTATCTGGAAATAATGAATTCTTTGATCGGCATTTCTTCTGACCGAGTTCGGGGAAACGGCTGAAATGGGAATCAAATTTCATTAGCTAATGGAACATGATAACATTATTGTTAAACTCTATACAAGGTGGGTTTTAAGTTCCAACCTTTTTAATATAGCGGCAGAAATAGATCTCAATTATTAAGAGTGCGTAATATTATACTCTTTAAATGCATAAGAGTGAATTTCACTCTTGAGAGTGATAAGCGCCCACCACTCTTGAAAGATGTGAAATTTCACACCTTTAAAAGAATTACGTTTTGGCTCAATTACTCTTATAATTAAACAAAGATTGAAATGATATCATTTTGTCAATTATCAGATAAAATTGAGAAAACGCCAAACCTTGTTTTGAACTTACCTGCTATTGTAACCGATTCCGCAAAGAAACCATGCTTTGACTTTCTGTACGTGCACGACAGAAGAAAACTACTAAATCAATCATCTTATGACATAAAAACGGCGTACACGGCTTATTCACTTCAGTGTGATCTAATACAAGCATTCCAAATATGGAAATACCTAGGTTTCGAGAAAACTTGGGGCCGTTCTTTCTGGGAATCCTCAGTATCTTTAAACAAAGATGGAAGGTGATCTGGTATTCATTATTGAAAGGAATAATAATAGGCTAGGTACCAGATAAGTTATGTATTGTTATACTCACTTTAGTAAAATATAAGGTTATTTTATATAAAACAAAATACAATACAGTTTTTTGAAAAGCAGAACAGGATAGAATTAAAGTTCTTTAAATTCAGATTGGAAGATATATTTGTACCTGGATCGGTTTTCAAGTTTAAATCATGCATACGCTTTGTGAAGCAATGTACTGAAGCAAGCATACAGGTTGGACAAGTAGGGCGAGTATTTTATAACCATCCCTATAATTTAGCAAGCAACGTCTCCTTCTGTATTTTTTCTCTTCAAATTGATCCGAGCGTGACAGATATTCTTTCATGTCAATAATGGCACAATATAACAAATAAGTTGTCGTGAATAGATTTAAGATGTGCCGTGGATTCCACGCAGAATTCCTATTACACAGTCCACGAAAGCAGTAGTCTACTCACATTTCATTTCAAGGACGGATCCGTTGCAAAATGATAGCAAACCGCATTTGACATTCTAGTTTAACACTTAGGCCAATAATATGATCATTACGAAGACTTGTGTATTGTAATATGAATTAAAATCTCTCACAAAATGAAAAGTTGATACCTTTGATTTTCTTGATACGTTTGACTTTTCGCCTGTGCTTCGATATTATTGTAGACTGGCCCCAAGATTTCACAGGTGCAAAATTTATGTTATGAAATGCTTGCCAGCATTTCAACACATGCACTGCCAATACTAATTTGTGCCCTATTCATACCATCGTGGGATCAACTAACTATACCTGTTTTAATGTAA
Organism: Ophioderma brevispina; assembly: GCA_023653785.1. Classification (NCBI taxonomy): domain Eukaryota; kingdom Metazoa; phylum Echinodermata; class Ophiuroidea; order Amphilepidida; family Ophiodermatidae; genus Ophioderma; species Ophioderma brevispina. The sequence continues at coordinate 17,558 of JAMKCH010052403.1, forward strand.
CAAACGATTACATGTTATTACTTTTCAAATGAGGACGCAAGGCATTTGCAAAACTGAACACACTTAATATTCTGTGCTCACACAAATGTTCTGTCAATGCCATCGGTTGTTAAAGCAAATTGAAGTTCAGGAATGTAATGAACTATGGCTGTTGGTTTGTCAAATTAGCGTCAAGGGTCTCCTTAACATTTTCCTTCTCTAAGGCCGTATGGATTGAGAATATTTATAAGCTACATTCAAATCAGCGAAGAAAGAAACCGTTTCCTCTTTGGAATGATTAATAGCAATATTACGAATTCAATATTTGTTCACGCAATCAAATTTAATTAACTCATTCGGTAGACATTTTGTAGACATCTGGTGTATCTGTGGACAAATTAACTTTTACAAACGTATTCTGATTGTTAATGCAGAGATAATACAGTACAAATTTGATCTGCTTCATATGTTCTATGTAGCGTAATAATCGAATAGGAATTTATCACCTGCGAATTGGATCGTTCATGTGAACAAAGTCATCAAAAGGTAACTGTGTTTTCCGCTAAGTGAACCACACACTTCTCTCTTTCCTTGCCTATAAATCCATGTTCTCTCTTTTAAATGTATTTTTCACACAATCGCTCTTACCATTATTTTGTAAGCATTATAGAATTTGTTTTATGATCTCTAGAGCTATGTAGACGCGCATTCATCTGGAAACAATCACCTATCTTTCTAGTTCGTTTAAACAAATAAGCCTTCTTCACACCATTTACGTGTCGTCTTGGCACACAGCGCCGGCTATTGTTGAATCTTAGCAAACCTTGGCAAATCTTCACTGCGCTAGGGAGTTATCAACCACATCATAATCGGCTAAGCGTGGGAAACTCCACGTACACACAGTGTCAGATAGCGTTGATTCGGGTTTTTTTGGCCAAAATACTTGGCTTATCGTAACGATTTACGCACCAAACTATTCCTAAATAAATGTCTAGTAGCTGAACTAGTTATAATATAGTTTATTTGGGAAGAAAAAAAAAAAACGAAAAAAAAGACAAAAAAAACGTGAAAAATACGATCCATACAAGCATTTTTCTTACCTTATCAGCTCTTATCAGCTGGCTCAATTCTCGATTGCTGCTGTCAAGTCATGCCACACGTCAGGCTTACAAACACTAGTGAGCTAAGGGGTATTTTTGTCAGGAAACCGTTTCTAACATCAGATTGACCACCTGATTCGTTGATTTCGCGATATCCAAGGTACCGCGAAACCGTTTTTTCATTCCTTGTTCAAGCTAATCGCAGAGCCTTTAACACAGCGTTTGGCTGCTAGGGAGTCCCATGACGAAGCGCATGTCTAAGAATAGCCGGCCAATTAGCAATGCGGATACGGAATAGGTGGCGCTGTGTCCCAGCACTAGAGATGCTATGGGAGCGTAAATGGTGTGTCTTCTGAAGACTAACGGTGTTCATGTTGTCGTATTTGGCAAATTCTAAGAAAAAGGCTATCACTTCCAAGCAACCTGTGTACCCAAAATATAAATCAGGTTTTGATTTCCCCCCCATCATAATAATAACCAGTATGCAATACAGTTCGAAAAAATCGATCAAGGATTTCTTTAAAGGAACACTTGTAAATATAAGGTTTCGGTAACTAGTCCAAATATCACACCTACTGTGGACGTTTCGTCAACTAGCGGTTGACTTTCTCAACACAAATGGTGAAGTGACGATCTTCTGTTGATAACTCTTGTTGACAGTTGCTTATAGCAAATAGCAACAAGCTTGCCAGATGATTTCTGAAGAAGATCATCAAACACGAGATTAAGATGAAATCTTATATTACAATTGTTCTACAACAGTCCTGATGAACCTATATAAGAATATAAAGGAACACTATAACGGTTATCAACATTCGCTATGTTTTGAGGTAAATGAGATGTTGTTCATAAACAAACAATATTGCTGGATATATTACCGCATGGGGAGCTTTGAGCTCAGGTAACAGTCGAACACTTTTAATTTGAATACACTACACATACCCTTGCAGTTAAACAATAAAAAAAAAACAAATGACACTTGCACACCTTAAGCAGTTGGTGTATTCAGTTTCGATGTAATAAGGGAATTTGTTTAGCTATTCTTTTAAGATTAGGCTAGACTAGAATCGAAGGTGAGACGAAAGCATCCTTTGTCATCTACGAGACCTAAATTCGCCTGCCGGCTCTTCTTGATGAGCCAGGATACTTTCTTAAAATTACAACTGTCCCGTGGTGTCAACCCGAAATGCGTATTGCATGCGGACCGCCAATAAGACAGCCATCAGGCTCCATTATAGCCAATGAGACGTCTCAAAGGAATGCTACAATCTTGGAAACAATTGTTGGAACACTTTGAACGATTTTCGGAAAACGGTTCCCCCGTCTCATCCATTCATTGTTGAATGGGGCATCGTCATCAGCAGTCTTGCCATTTCCCCCAACTTTGATTGATGTGGGTTGGGGAAGGGTAAGTTGAAGTGGAAGGTTGGGGCTTTCAATAAAGTGATAACAGGGGCTTGTAGGCTCTTAACTCTGGACCGGGTGAGCAATGTAGCAAATTATGGTGAGCGCTCCAACTATAATTTTTGGTAGATTGTAGATGTAAAAAATAAAATGCAAAACACAATCAAAAATAATAAAGCCATAAGCCTTGTGAAATCTGACCTTTATAACTCAAATTAACCAAGAGTGCCTTGGTGACATCCCGTGGATTCGTCCACTAGACACCCTGGTCTATAATATTTAGCAATTGAACTGCATTAGTACCTGATTTCACGCCTCCCTCCAAGTTCTATCAGACTAATACAGAAGTCCGCAAATGCCTTCAAATAATCCAGTATGATATAAACTACATACGCAGAACATCACACAAGAGAAAATAAATGAAGGTCAGACGACACCGTTAGGTATGAAATCTCTGATTGTTTGTGGAATTAAATCGACCATAGCAGTAAATGACCCTGTAAAGTATCAAATCAAGTTTTGCTATAGTCGTGCGGCTGTATGCATTACTACAAATTTAAAAAAAAAAATATGACTAAAGGATCTGAACATGTCTGTTCCACATGTTCACACAGATGCTTCTAAGGAGGAATAGTTTATAGGTAGAACACCAGCGCTATCACATTCGCAGCCTAGTTTTATCCGTGTTAAGATAAGCACTCCTGATATATCTCCCACTGTGAAGGTGACTAGTTGGGAAAATTCACCTTATGCAGTACCTTTGTCTAGATTAGTGTGTTCTGCGGTCTTTGGACTTTGGACCAGACTTTGGCGGGTTAAACCTGGTTTTGTGACGCTCAACCATACCACTTCCCTCAGAGCATATTGCCGGAGTTGCTTGTAGCCATCTGTATGAATACCTTTGAGCTTCTGCTGAGCCAGATGGCATAAATCGCTCTGGATGCTATTTTGGCTGCTGTTTCGGTTATAGCCTTTTTATTTCCTTTAGAAATGCCCAAGGATGCCAGGCATTTGTTGACTGGTGTATTGCAGAAACCTCTCCTTCCTACTTCTATTGGAAAGTAGTATGTAGGCCATCCTCTGCTTTCTAGCCACTAGATCTTGGTATTTGCACTTTCTTGCATATGCATTGGATAGGTTCTCCTCCATAGGGACCGTCAGCTCTATGATGATCGCTGTCTTTGTTTTGGTAGAAAAGATGGTAATATCTGGTCTCTTAGCTGTCTCAGTGATTTCTGGAGGGAACACTATTTGTTTGTGTTCCTCATCTATCAGGAATATCCAGTCATTAGCCTTCTTCAGAATGTTGCTTGGCTCTGTCTTAGGTATTGGTAAGACTGGATTTCGATAGGATGTACCATCAGCTGTGCGAAAGGTTAGTGTAGAGATGGAGTTCAGATTCTCAGGTGCGATGTTTTTTTCTAATTTGCATCTACGACGCAATTTACGCAAAAGCCTTTATCTTTTTGAAGGGTAGATAAGAATATCGTCCTCCGTTCTCTGCTTTTGCATATTTTTTTCAATAAGATAATATTGCCTTTTGCAGTCATTCTACAGTATCCTTAGCCTTTCAAGGAACAGCGTCTATGTCCACAGAGGGAGTCAGAAATTACGTAGTAAATCGCGTCCTCAATTTTTGGAGAAACACATATTTTTGCGTGTACACATAACTTACCTCCAAATTAACCACACACAAATAAGATAACACAGCTTTTCGTTATGAAACTAGAGCGATTTTTTTATTACATGTCCAGATTCGGACAATTACTTAAAACAAAATGGTCTATGGTGAACTGGAATATCCAAAATAACGTGCTTGCGTCAATTATCAGCATATGTTTATTTGTGTGCCTCCGTACATCTATGAGCAAAAATTAAGAAATATGAAAAAATTCTTCTCTACCAATGAGATGTATCAGAGTTTTCTCTCCTTCCATCCAAGTTAACACTACGTAGGTTTTATGAACAATCAAATTGTGACTACCATAGAGCTCTTTTTGGCATGTTGATGGAAATACTGCTAAAGGACACTGCAACAACATTGGCAATATTCGACCTCACAAGATTATGATCTTGGTTCCTAAGTTCTTCCTGCTACCCTCTACCCTACTATGCCACTTCACACGTGCTTAATCAACCGATTTTGTTAAATTTAACTTTTTATAACAAACTAATTTGTATGTTATTTTTAGATATAACCTGTGAATCTATTGATCTATTCTATTGATGCAAGACATAAGACTACTTGATATATTTATATGTTATATAGTTCAATGAAATTTTAAATGGAGAAATAAAATGAAATGAGGGGAATGCGATTTTTTTTTAAAAGAAAGCGAATGAGGAATGTGAAATTCTTACAGATATGGTCGCTGACAGCTTAGAGGATATAAAGATCTTCATTTCGGTGATACGAGGTTGTGAGTTGTGGATCAACTTTGAAAAAGCACCAAACCCAAAGGTGCAACAGATTCCTAAACTTAAACTAAAATTAATTTAAAGTATTTGTTCTTTTAGTTCAAATTCATTGAAGTAACCATTCATACATTTTAATGTAGCATTGAAATGATTTCTCCTACCTCATACAGGCAAATGTACACTTTATACAGCATTAATCAATGTCTCATACATCCTGGGGTGCCCGATAAAAAAAAAAAAAAAAAAAAAAACTTGATATAGTTATATGTTATATAGTTCAATGAAATTTTAGGAAAGAATTTAGTATTCTGCCACAGGCTACGAATTCGGCAACGTTAACGGAATAAACCGCATGTTAAAGGTGCCGAATTTTAAGTGTGGCAGGATACTAAATTCATCCCAAATTTTAAATGGAGAAATAAAATGAAATGAGGGGAATGCGATTTTTTTTAAAGAAAGCGAATGAGGAATGTGAAATTCTTACAGATATGGTCGCTGACAGCTTAGAGGATATAAAGATCTTCATTTCGGTGATACGAGGTTGTGAGTTGTGGATCAACTTTGAAAAAGCACCAAACCCAAAGGTGCAACAGATTCCTAAACTTAAACTAAAATTAATTTAAAGTATTTGTTCTTTTAGTTCAAATTCATTGAAGTAACCATTCATACATTTTAATGTAGCATTGAAATGATTTCTCCTACCTCATACAGGCAAATGTACACTTTATACAGCATTAATCAATGTCTCATACATCCTGGGGTGCCCGATAAAAAACAGCTTGATACAATCATGGCGCCTGAAATGGGCTTAGAGTTGCCATTGCCAAAATGATTTAGTTGGTAATTCAATTTAGGGTGATAAGATAAAACCTTGATGAAAAACAACAAAACCCTCTCCGATATCTCTAACGTTATTAAGACACACGGTAGTGTGTCCACCAAGTTTTAAAAATAACAACTAAAAACACCAAAAAAAAACGGCCAAAAAAGCACTAAAACAGCCAAGATACAAACGACACACACCGTGAGTATATTAACAGAAACAAACTTCCCTTTGTTTAACGCGCGTTTGACGAGAAATAGCACTAGGTGGCAATATCATCAATAATCAATTAACCGCTCGCAATACACAACCAGAGCATGTATTTCAACCCACAAAAGTATATTGGACACATTTCATGTGAAACATATGAAATAAGAAAACGGAAACAATGAATTAGAAGTATTTTCAAACGGCCACTTATAATGATTATTAGTCATGTTAGTGGCAAGTGCGAAACTCTTACAAGTGGTCTCACAGACCTACAGCCTTTATTACGAAATGGATAGTAGCCAAACTTAATACATAATTTCTAGTTATCCTCATGATGTGCCTTTTAGTGATAATATTGAAGATAATTCACTCTATGCAAAGAAAATGACGTTTAACGAGGCATTCTTTTAGTTCAACATCGCTACTGAACCATCCCTTACTATCATATCCATCAATTTGCGCTTAATATGCAATAACATTCCTTCGTGGCCGCAGCGGTCTAAGTGTTGGACGATATCCTGTTGATTTTCCTTTTGGATAGTCGTCTTGTGTCGGTTACGAGTCCGGGTGATTAGCCCCACAGACTGTTTCAGCCACATTAATTACAACGAGAAGTTAAGATCATTTTCTTTATTACGGTGCACCTTGGCCATTGCAAGTTATGCGAATGAAGTAAACATTAATAGCTAGTTAAGTTGAAACATTTCAAATCGTTCGTATTAAGATACACGGTAGTGGGTCCACCAAATGTTAAAATAAAACCAAAAAATTAAAGAAAAACACAGCCCAAAAAAGCCATTAGACACACTTTCATGATACAGCGACCACACACCGTGAGTATATTATCAGAAACAAACATCCCTTTGACGCGTGTTTGACAAGTAAAAACTACTTGACGCATAACCCCGCAGCCGCGCCGCGCAAGTGCCTGTAGCCTGCTAAAACTAAACGGGGATCCGTCTGCACATACAGTCCACGGTAAGCGCGTATTTTAGCCAGGCTCGACATGATGTTCAGTTTCTAGACTTATGGACCCATCCTTTTTCCATTCATGCGGGGCAATTGAATATTAATTATATAAAGAACAATATACAGATGTTGGAATCTTAAAAAGAATTTTATTATGCCGTATACCCACTTTTTGGAAAAAAATAAAGAATTTGATGACGCCACGGGCCCCATTGATTGGTTACTTATTTTGCTTCGGCGGGACCATTCAGGATAAAAATGACGTACGTATCCCTACATTCGGAAAAACAAACCGATTATCGTCATCGTACGTCGGTTTTTGAATCAGTAGAAGGAAAATGTAAATTTTGTACTGTTAGACATAATACACGGTGTCTTTTGGCAAAAAATAATAGCACTTCCTGGGACAGAGAGGGTCATGTACAGACTTTGATTGAACATAGCCGATTTATATATCGGTCCCCCCGAAGAGCAAACTGCATATCTGATACCCTGACACGTAGACCTGCCGTACCGCACACGCTGGACACCAAACTATTCATCTCGTTACCGATCTAATACAATACGGCAAAGCCCAGCAAGCATTCTGTATCTCTGTTGTCACAGCCGTAATCGATCAAGATTGAGACTATACACCTGACCGTTATGTACAGAGAGGTTAGCGACAGGATACTGCATCGATTTGGCTTCCAAACGGCTTAATTTGTGAAACATGCTACATGCATTTAATATACAGGCAGCTTCGAAGTCTCAGTGACATTAAAAAGCATCTCTTAAACCTTTGTTCAAAGATCTTAGTAATATAATGATCAATAAGAAAAATATGAAGTTCACATCAATCATGCCTTCTGTTAATACCTGATGTCCATAACTCAAAACTCCAGAACTTCCCCAGCAAAAGTAATCTCTATCAACTAATACCCTATGAACATAACGCGACATGGCTACAGAGCTATGCGCTCTGGACCAATGCGCACCGATACACTCCTAATATCAAACAGCCCTAGTATAATTATTATACACCCAAAACCCATTGACACTCCTGCGGTGGGAGTATCGTAACGCTAAAATACTCGCTAATACAATAGCTCAGCATGTATTTCAAAGCCTCAGAAGTTATATTTGGTAACTATCTTAACATTTCTTAACTTTATAGGCCCTCGTACTCTTTTAAACTTGGTGGCCTTTTTTACGTAACGTTTTGGTAGATCTGATTATACCGATTAACTTTAGAGTATATTGATGTGGTTTAGTATAACACTTTCCGCTCCCAGTCCTTCAAATGTTCCAATTGTTTATTCAACCAAAATACGCAGGTTTTAGGTACTTTTGTTTTTTAATTAGGTGATTCGATCAGGGTCCATTTTTAAATGATGTTTCTTCCGTCACATACAAAGAATATCATCAAAGGGGGGGGGGGGGGAGGCGGGGAGCAAGTTTTCGATCAGATCACCCACCTTTAAAGGCTGACTCAGAGTTTTGTAATAGATATTTGTCAAGTAATCTAATATAGTAAACTAAAGTACAAGATAATAAAGGCCGATCAGTGAATTTCCTGAGGAGCGGCGCCTCAATTCCAAAAAAATTGTGTTTTTTGCAAAACTGGCATAATGTTGCATATACTAATCACTTTGTTGAAATTAGTAAGCCTTAAATCGAATTCCTTCATATAGAAATCACAACTTTGTTATAAAATCTCCGGATCCGCCGAAATTTTTGTTATACACAGTATCATATGGGACGTAATACTACACATAAATGTTTACTGCATCAAAACGAAAAAATCCTATAACATCTCAAATCGGAATTGTGCCCATTTAGACAGGTACTATCTTATGTTTAGTGCATATTTTTCATATTACACAAAAAAATAATATTTCGAAAATCTCTGGTTCGACTTTAACTAAAATGTAATTACAAAGTTAGAGTTAATTTTCTTATGAAGGACTTCGATATTGAGCTTAGGCACTTCACACAGTCAGTAATTTAATATGGCCAAGCATGATGTATATGCAAAAAAAAACATGATTTAAAAAATTAGGCGCCTTCCTCGCGTAAATCTCTGCGTGAGCATGTCACAAAACTAGATTTTAGCCGAATGAATTTGATGTCTTTTTCTAATTTACAGAAAAAAAATACTCTCGAATATTCAAAGTGGGGTGGTTATAATATGCCATATTTGAAAGCCCTTTGATACAATTTTCATGAATACTCTCAGGAATGACATTAGAGGTGGAGTCAAGTATATATTATTTGCACATTTTTTTGCGCAGCCTGACGTCATCATATATATGATGTGAAGTCTTAAATTCATATCTATGATAATAAATCCCCGCTTGGCGTTTGAGCATTATGGATATTACGTTAGCATGTACATCTGTAACTCGTAGTACGGAAATCTCTTAATATTTGCAAGTTGGAAAATGTCCCTTGCATACAGCTATTGTTTCAATTTGGTTGGTTGGGGGTTGAGGTTTTGCAATGATAAAAACTAGACCTCTTTACTAAAAAAGAGCTAATAAGGGAAAGTTAGGTTTCATAACTTGGTTTATTGTTAAAGCAATGATGTCCTAGTGCCACTCTATCAGGATAATTATTGCCACTCTATCTGGATAATTATTGCCACGCTATCCGATATCCTATCTGTCTGGGTCCCATGTCTGGCACCCGTCATGTTTTGCGCCCTCAGTTGGCCTATTTGGATTAGGCTCCACATTCCTCAGCTGTGCAATAGGTGCAACTGCTTCCCCCCACCACTCCTTGGTGCACGTATTTTCTTCTTTTTCTCTCTTTCCTTTGGGAAAGAATTGATTAGGGGGGCGAGCGGGTCAGCGCTTGGTGCCTTCTCTTAGGCCCCTTCTCGCTTCCCACCTGTTGGGTTGGAAGTATTTCGCCTCCGCTCAATTGCCATGTTGCATCAGATTCCCAACCGGGGTTGAGGCAGTTGCTTTACCCGTCGGGAAAATTGGTTCTCTTATCTCGCTTGCACTTGGTGCAGGAGAAGATTTGTGGGTTGGTTTTGGGGTTTTACATATCCCCTCTTCATTTCACGATAGACAATGCGCAGAACCATAATGACAAGTGTTAATCGTCAGGGTTCAAATGTCATATAGAAGTGGCGGCGGGAGTAGGGGGGGGGGGATTTGCAGATTAAACCAATTTTGACCAAATTTTCCAAATTGCCAATTTTTGTGCATTTTGGACCCCAAATGGCCGATTTTTGCCGAAAATCTGTCATTTTTCTACTGGCAGGGATGGGGGGAAACTAAGAGAAGGCAGGAGTTGGTGGCCGGGGGAGAGAAAGGTTTCACCCCATGCACTCTGGCGCCGCTACTGCATACGGATATCCATCAAGGGTAAAACACTTATGAAGAGGACAAGACTTGGAAAATTATCGAATTTGGGCGGTAGTTTCGTTAGGTAACCAAAGGGGGGGGGGGGTGCGAGGCAGGGGGAAGCTGCCACTTTTGGGAATCTTTCCCCCTCCTTGGTGAATTTAGTGAATTTCTGCATACGCGCCAGTTTACAGTGAAAACCATAGGAGTATACTAGTATACTAAACAAAATTTAAGATATGCTTGCCCCCTGGAACTATGTGATGGGTAAAACGCACCTTACCTCCCACCCCCAATCGACAAAAGCTGGTTACGGCCCACTGGGGGTAGGAAGTATTCTTAAAAATCTAACGGGCTAACGGAATAAAGTGCAATTTTTTTTTTTTTTTTTTTTTTTTTTTTAATTTTTTAGGTTTTTTCTTTTTTTAATTCAAATTTTTAAAAGGTCACACGTGACTTTCCAAAAATTCACCACATTGATATTATGAATGTTAAAATGTTTCGTCAGGGGTAATATAACCCGCCATATGATATAGATGCAAACAATAAGGGGAGTAATTGTCTGGTCAGTATGATAATGATTTCAAATCGAGCGATCGATTAGCGAACAGAAAGTATTTTTTGTTTCAAAAAAATAGCGGCTCTTATAAATCGTGACTTCTGCTTATCCAGGGAATAGTAAATGTCTCAGATGCTGAAAACCGAGGGCTTGACGAATGTTTTAAACATGTATTCAGCCGTATTTGTATATAGCTTGCTTGCGTAAAGGGACCAAATAACCTTTGAGAATATAATATTTCGCCTGAGGAGTCAAGGCCAATGAATGATAAAAATAAATCTCAGGCATATTTGGTGAAATCCGATTTCCGCTGAATATATGGATAGACTTGAATTCATCATAATTTCTTCTTCGTCACTAGTTTAACCTCTAACAATTTTCTTCCCAGACTTTTCCTTCTTATACTCCTCTAATTCTACTCAGCTTTGTAGTCCAGTACTCCCATTTATCATCCAAATTGTTTCTTTTCTATTAAATAATACCAATTCCCTTCTCACCATGCAGATCCCATATGCTCCTTGATTGTTTCGCCTACTATTTCCCCATTCCATACCTGGTCCATTATAGAGCTACTCACCCATTCTGAATTTAGAATCGTCATGCCATCGCAACAAAGTGGCAGCCAATACATTTTGCGGGTGTTTCCATAAGGTGAAGCACTTTTCTGACACAACATACATTTTTTCTGACACACCCTTTACACCCACACTCGAAACCTTGGACCTTGAATGAGGGTACTGAAAACTAGAACTGATTTCAAAATTCCTGGTGAGAATGAAATGTTAGCGAACCGCAATATCAATGAATTCCACACCTTCAAATATTGAGCTTCTGTTCACAATCATTATCAGAACATACTATAATTGTTGTTGAAGAAATTGGTGCGAAGAGATTACAGAGCATTGCCGAGTCCGTCAGACCAGTGTTGTACAATGAGTGATACTGTAGAATATCGACAAGATACGTGTATTATTATGCTGGGGGATGCAGGAGCCCTGTGGATTAGCAGCTCGATTGATTTCCATTTTGTTATATAGTGATGGTGCCAGTCTGCAGAAGACGTCTTTTGCTTTTAGTTTCTGCTGGCTCGGATTGCATAGCGTTCGTCTACAAAGTCGTGGTTCTACTTCCCATTTCAGGTACACAATTTTAATGTCTTATTATTCTGGAAGAGTTGCAATGAAAACAAACGGGAGTTGATGATGAAATTAAAAAACTAGAAATGCATGCATATGCAGAAATTAAAACCGACTAAGGTCCTGGGCCATCATTTGGGGGCCACAATCTCAAGAATGTTTGGATCTCAGGCATATTTGCTGAACGAGTCGAACTTGTAAGACTGGAAAAATACAAAAATTACTTTGTAAAACCCGTTTAATGCACTGCATGTTACGCATTATGCGTTGCACATGTTTGGTAAAATGAATATTTAAATGGTTCCCCTTTGCCAAGAGAGCACGGACCAGCTACTGTGTGAGTTCAAAAGAATAAAGCGCATTGATTTATCCACGTATTAGCTCCATTTAATTCTGAACACAAGATTAAAACATTAGGGACCGAATTCAATGCTAACTGGCTGGAGTTTTCCGGTTTCTGCCCGGTTCCGAGCGGTTCAATTAATTCATTTACTTTGCCGGAATTAATAATAGGATTAAAGGATTCAGAAGAGTGAGCAGATTAAATGACGCTTCGACCGGCAGAAAAACCAGAAACGGAAAAAAACGACCTTGCCGGTTTAGTATGATTTGGTCCCTTTAAAGAAAGTACCATTTTCATATTGCAATCTTTTTTCTTCTTTGATCTTCAACGGCTCTAGTTATTCAACTTTTTTTATAGTTATTCAGATCAGGGTGACATATATTGCCTATTTTCATCCAAGAAGAACCGTCAAAGAACTAATAGAGCAAACTTTCATGAGCTCTTTGCAACGCCACGAAGAAGATCCATTTGAACGATATTTCAAAGCAGCATCTGAATTGGTACTCGTAATAGATGCAGTGAGGTATAGATACGGTGATACACCAGCGCCATTTAAGTTGCAACAATTTCACACTAGTCAGGAAAATCGACAATGTCTTTAAAAATGCAAAGTGGACGTAGGTTTGCAAACACAATACAATTGATTCTGCGGAATAGAAACAGCGGTAATTATAAAACGTTATAATCGTGCCCCGAAACTTTTAAATCTTATGTCTCCCTGATTTTCTTTCTCGAACCCAATGCAAAAAAACCATTGCCTCACGTTCAATAGTCCTTATTCCACTACGTGGCCCCTATTCGGTGGAAGATCGAGGAGAACCTATCTTTTTTGTTTTTTTTGTTTGGGGGGCGGCGGACTTTCCCCTCCTTTCCACATATTTAGAGGGTCTACTGCATTTGGATGAGAAAACGTGAACTACGGCACACCGTGAGCTGACTCACGATGTTTCTCATTAGCGGTTAGTGCATTGTGATTGTACTAGCTCTTTTTTAGTCTCAAAATATCGAACGTGAGTACTAGGCAATCTTTGGCAAGTCATTAGTTGACGGACATCTTCCACAGAGACGTGAATGTCTAAAGTAATGTCTAACGTCTAAAGTAATGTAATGATTGCTGCTCAAATTGAAGGACAAGCGCTATTTTGAAAAAAAAAAACCCTGGAAATCTGGAAACTAAATTTAGAGCAGCTAATTTGTATGTTAGCAAGCCACACACAACAAAAATAAATCATTGCATATACGAGGATGACTTACGAACCCACACACGATGCATCGTCCGCTTTCGCTTTTTTGTACTATTATTTTTATTAGTTTCGAATTGATTTATCCATTCAATACGTACAGTTTTGATATTTGACATTTTAAAAGCCAATGAACAAAGAAGAGCATGTTTTTGTGTTTGACTGTCTTTCTCTGTGTCCATCTGTATGGGTCCATCTATGGAGAGTGAAAAGAGAGAGAGAGAGAGAGAGAGAGAGAGAGAGAGAGAGCGGATCCGTACGTGCGCGGGGGGCTGTGGGGTAAAAGATTTTTTTCCACTGCATGGGTTTTAACATTTTTGGAACAATATTTGTTTCACCAAACTCTAATTAAAAACATCAAATGTCTCAAATTCGCTCATGCACAACACACAATAAAACACGAAAGAGCGCTTTCGACAGCGACACCAAGATGATTTACTTTATCTTCGTTTTGTTTTTCAGACCTGATAATACCCTGAAGTTGCCCTGCATGTCCCACGATAGTTCCGCCAAGAATCATTAAGGTTTGCTAAAAAGGTCAGGATGACTATTACGGATAATCATACAGTTTGTTGTTCATGTTGCATTTGCCGTGGCGTATAGTATTTCTATGTCAATTTATTTGACCTCTTTAAAAGAATCCAATGTTGGGCCCTAATATACAAACCGTTGGTACCATTTACTTCGGGTTAAAAACCCTATAATAATGATGAAAGAAAAAACAATAATTCCGTCACTAAGATGAATGGTGCAATTTACACCTCGGATATGGAAGATAGTCATTTATAAATAATCACGAATTTGGGCACAGATAAATGAATATATAGACGATATCACAAGATGTTAAAAACAAATTATAATTAAGCTAGTAGAATAAGGGAAGACAATTAACCCTTTTGGATTAAAGGTAACATCAAACAGTTTCTCAAAAATTTACAAGTGTACAAGTTTTTAATCCTTGTATTTGATGTGATTAAACAAAATGTCGCGCAAACATTCAAATTATTTTTGCAATTGCACTTCGTGTGTCATTTACTTAGCTTTATTTTACTGAGAACCTTTTCAGAATTTAACTGACTTTTTTCTGAGAGGTGCTCAAAAACGTGATTGGCTATTTCTCTAAATTAGCGAAGAATCAACAAAGTAGTGAATGTGAAGGTTATTAATTTGAATATTATTATTAAAGTTCAAAGGCAAAGCAACATTTTGCATACGGATTATCCGCAATGATATGCTGCACCACCTAGTATGAACCCGATTAATACTAGGTGGTGCATCTTACAATAATTTTGATCACTGTTCTTCAAACCACAGTAAAATAACTAAACATTTCTTTTATAGTGAAAACAGAATTCATAATTCTAAAGTTTAATAAACCCAATCGGCTGAATTCCTAAGTGTCGTGGTTAAAGTGAAATTTCGAGATCCACAGTTTGGCTATGTTCAGGTATGTTGGGCAACAGTATGTGTTTCCAAATGTGCTTTCGCACATTTCACTGCAATGTAAAAGCCCATTAAATGTTCAATGCTAATGCAAGCGATAAAAGTAATGGGATATTTACAATAAGAGCTCCAAGCAATACGCTTTTAAAACCTTGGAATATTCATCTTTGATACTTGTATTCCGGATAGCCTTTTTAGTATTTAAGTAAGAATTTCACTAGACGATAGGCAAGATGATAACTAAAACTTACATTAATATGAAAATCACAGAGTCGCAAGGACAAAAAGAGAGATGTGGATAACCTTTTCATAATAAACATTTCATGTACGGTGACAAGTCTTACTGATGACAGAAAACTGATATGAAACGAAGAGTTTAACAAGTTACCATGGTTGAAGGCATATTAAGGAATGATGTAATTAAATATTATCAAGATGGCATCAAGAAGTATATTTTGTATTTAGATTGTATTTTCAGAGAACATGTATTGCAGCGAATGCAATTACAAATTTAATTATCACCTGTGTTGCAGGTGATATAACCAAATCAGTTCAAATGCATTTAGTTTCAGTAGAAAATTTTGAGAAAATCACTCGCACCACTTCAACTAATCATGTCCCCAGGGTGACCTTGGACACGTACACATTCGTCAATACAATTTACAAAGAGCGCCGTATTACTCTCATTACTGAATGGTGACGTCATTTTGTGACACAGCTGGGAAGATTGTGGAAATTTCTGGAATGATGTTCATGGCGTTCGAGAGACTTTTTAGACCTCGCTTGTCAAAATTATATGCGCAATGATAATGGAAAATCCGGTATTGGTCTCGGTATGGAAGCTGAAAACAGAATTTAAATAAGGACTTTCCGTTGTTGAGTGTGGTGTTTGTTTAGGTTGTAACGTTGCGCCATGGGTCAATTCCCCGAAATTGAGGGTTGAAAAAATCCTCCTAAATATTCGTAGACTATGCGCGATATAATGTGGCTAGTGAGATGTACTATCAGTGTCGGTGTTACTTAGATCATTCCTGATCCCACAGTGTCATCATTGCAAGGTGACATTCATTTTAATAAGGGGTGCATGGGAAATATGCATGGCTATTTTCCGGCTAGTGGAACCAAGTTGAACTGGGACAATGCAATGGGAGTATTGGGTGCTGTCATACTTATATGCGCGGAAACGTGTTGTTTGTGGGCGCGTTCAAGCATGGTTTGCATGGACACGTAAAAGTACAAACATTCGATTGTGTGTATATTTAGGTCCGTCACCCGAATGTACTACACATGCGCGAATTGCCATCGGTGACCAGCGTCGGTGACTTCCACTAGAATCTTCTATACAGGCGGTCAATGGAGGAGGGCTTTGTTTGTGTGAACCATATGGGGTTATACCGATTGAACTAAATTTGGAACCTAGAATATATAACTTTTTTTTAAATTTAAGAAAAGTTGAAGCTAAATTATATTTGTAGGCCTACATTAAAACACAATTTGACTCGGAACCCCATCATTTTCTGATCAAAATCAATTTTCGCATGAAAATCCTACAGGCAATTACACACCAAACATTGCTTAGGGCTAGAAGTGCGTTTCCAGTTTCGCTCCACTGTATCGGCCATAGCGTTGTCTAAATATACTGTCGCCAACATATCACGATGTCCCGCAGTAGTCAGAACCAACTTACAACAGAAAATGGCCCCGGGCCTTGGGGTAGGTAGCACCTTACTATAAACGAGGCAGTCCAGCCGCAATGAAATCTCATATAACTTTTCCCATTCATCTTTATCCATTTACTAGGTTCATTAAGTAATTTTAAGGCAGGAAGAGACTAGGCTGTCGAGGCCGTTCTTCTAGTAGGATTTTGCTACCAATGTAGAACGCCATTTAGAATTATTTAATTTTTTTAAGATGTTATCCTCCCCAAAAAATCTTGTAATTAATAACTTACAGTATTTATTTAGTTTGGCCGAAATTTTATCGGATACGCCACCACGACTTCTGTTTAGACTTCCCACGGTGTCTACAGATGTTGTGCCGCAAATTTGGGATCTGTTTTCGGTGACTTTAATTTCAAATACAAGGACGGGAAGGATTAGAGGAAAGAGAAGGGGAGGGAGAGGAAGGGAGGGAGGGGGGTTGAGAGGGACGGGAAGGTGATGGCAAGGAGCAAGGCAGGAGGGAGGGAGGGAGGGAGGAAGGGAGGCAGGGAGGATGAGGGGGGAGGGACATAAAGAGAGGAAAAGGAAAGAGGAGCTGCGAAATAGAGAAAAGTTGAAGGCCTTGAATTGCATCAAAGAAAATTACGTGATAATTTATTGTGAAAAGTATAATATTTTGTTTTGTAGCTCTAGGCTACCACCATTATGTACAGCTACTCTGTCTGAAGAAAAAAAACACGTCGACTCAAATTTGTCCCCGAGGCACGGAATTGTGAACATCTCGATTCCACCTCCTTACAGCCTACACGAGATCGAAAACTACTTAGAAACTTAGAATGCTCCAAGGGAAAAGTCAAGTGCATTACAAGATACTAGAAAGGACACACGTGGGGATTCTGTGTTCCGTAGCATCAAGGCATCCATACGTAATTTTGTTGGGTATACATACGGGAGTTGTACCCAGAATGTGTTGGGCTATTCCATTTGTAATCCATATTCCCCCAGGGGAAGACTTTATTCCACAGAGGGGAATGTATTCAATATAAACTTTTTCAATGGACTATTCAACTTGATTTGAAATCTGTACTCCCTATGGAAGACTAAATAGAGTCCACAGAGAGTGTATGTAAATTTCAAAGTACTAACCCCCAGTAGGCGATTTTATTTGAAATTCATACTCCCTCCTGTGGAAGGTTTTAACTAAATCATCACAGGAGGGGTAGCGGATTTCAAATGAAATAATTCCTAGGAAAACACCTCAAAGTACACCTGCGGGCATTCTTTAAATTGAGTGGATTTGTGTGAAACGTTAATGTTGTCTGAGTATATACATTTATCGAATAGGAATGCAGCCGAAACGCATTTTGATAGATGGAGGAGTAGCGTGATTAGGAAATGTACTAACACGGCGGAATTATCGAATGTTTTTACACTTTGGGACTTGGTATATTGCGATTAAGTGTTAAAATTGAAGTTACTTTAACTGCTTTAATTGCTGAGGGCAAATCCGCCTTTTTGTTTTTTTAAACCAAAACGTCTTTATTATTCTGCAGTTTGCTCAAAGCTGAAAATAAGAATACAATGTTGATAAACTCTTGTTAAGAACGTCGTTTGAACATATGGAATTGTTCAAAACCAATTCCCTAAAACAGACAGCCAAACACTTTAACAACACGATTGCATTTACAGAGTGCTTAAAAGGTCACTATTAAAATTCCGTGAGCATCGGTTTGTGTTTTAGTAATCACCACGGATACTAGAATCTGGGCCCTGTCGTATGCTGTCAACGTGACACACATAATATGTTTTGTTTCCCAGATATGTCAGGTATTAAAATTGACAAAATTCTAAAGTAATCAACGTTAACACTGGCGGATCCAGGGGTTTTTTGGGGGTGCACGCCCCCGATAATTGGCCAAAAAATTTTGTAAAATCACCAATTTTTGACCGTAATTACCTTCCAGCCTCCCGATAATTTTGGCATTTTTAGGGCGTGGATCCGCCCCTGGTTAAGTGTTTCATAACTAAAAGAATTTCGGGACACCACAAATTGAAATCGGTCTTTGGCGAATTTAGGATGTACTATATTTCCTCTGTGAAAGAACATGCCCAAGTTGCCATTTTTGTGTGACATAGGCCTATTGTGTGTGTGTAAGTGAGTTAGTAGTTTTTAACCTATAAATTAAACAACGCGTTTATTCCGTAAATCATTGTGAGATCATTCGGTAAGGCGCTTGACTCTGAATACCTAATACGATCGATCGCCGGGGTTCGAGTCTCACTGAGACCGAGTGCGTCCCTGTATACTTCCATGAATTGATAATATGGTGTGTTAGGGGCCCCTGGGCATTGTTGTCAAGCCTATTGACAGGCAGATAACGCGAGCCATTATATGTGAGTCTGTCTCCCCGGATAATATATTTTTTCTGGCCTAGATAGTGGTTCTTCATGCAGGGCTGGTTTGGTGTATTCATCAGAGCCCCCTTTGGTCTCACGAAGTTTGTATAATGATCCAATTTATTTGGCGCTAGCCCTTTCTGGCCTATAGACCCTATGCAATACGACTTCACCCTTGGCGATTAACATAAAATCTCCCTTGCACTACGGTGGAAATACCAAAAGTATAATAGATCACCTGTCACTTTGAGCATCTCTGGAATGTCAAGGAACAGGTGGATGTATTGTAGTCATGTAAATGATGTCTCTCTGTCCCTACAATATGGCTTGTCTCTTTGCATAGGGTCTATTGGTTTATTTGTTAAAGTCTTGATTTGATCTTGATTTTCTACTTTTTTAAAAACGAAAACATGTTGGATTACATAGAATTTGATAGAAGAGTATTTCGACAACATCCGAAGTTTAGATCTTTGAATATCTTACGTAGCTTGTCGAGGCATGATTTTTTGCTGCCATATGCGCCATGAATGTAATTGTATTTAATGGATGTAAGAATCAGAATGAATTTTTTTGTAATAAAATTTTGAATAATTACTTAAAGTGAAAACTTAGCATTTGTTTCAATATATTATTCTCTTGTACATTGCAAGTTAACATTATATTTTCATTTTATGCATTTATGGAACAGAACATCTTTACATTCGTTTTGAATGACAAACTCGACTTCCATAGACTATGAGCTTATTAAAATTACAGCATTTGACATTTTAGTAATGCCGTCATGTATTGGGGTTCGTTATTGAATGTTTATATTGTATTGATTCGAACTGCTTTCGTACAGAAAATGTGTTTTCAATTGATTTAGGCGTCCATTGATGAATTTTGACGGACTTTCTTTGAGAAGGATAACAAACTAATTCAGCCTCGTTAACCCAGAGAATTATGTCGTTTCCAGCTAATGTTTAGTTGCCAGAAATTATGTAATCTATGGGTTATTATAATACAAACAATTACCGCTCATGTTAGAATGCTATGTCGGATTCACTCACATTTTAGAATTAATCTATGTTGGCGGTGATGGGTGGATAAATTATAATACTGACTCCCCATTTTACTCAATCGACTAGGTCAAAATATATTCCAAAAATTACAATATCAGCTTGAATCGGTTGTAAGTCCTTTTCACGCGAGTTGTGTATTTGTCAACAAATCTCCCATGATGAAATGTGGAAGTCAACACTGTTAATTTTTTCTGTTGTTTAACGGTAAAATGAATTTACCGTTATTATTGAAGAGAAGTTTGAGGTTTTATCGATGTTGGTATGAAGAAAACACATATTTTGTGTTAAAGTCATTAAAATGCTCAAGAATCTCTTATATACAGTAAATTTACTTTCTACGATGCACCATATTTTAACGTAGAATACTGGCAGCTGGGATTCCGGTATTCTAGCGTTATAAAACTTTATTTTTTCTAACAGTGTATTAATAGGGATTGAACCACCAATAGCATCTTTCGGTATTGTGAAATGATCGTTCTGGGAACAATCAAAGACGTTTTGTTTTACTGGTCTAAACAGTGTTTCTTTGAGTAAGGCACTATTAGTGATCCACCAAAAAGATTAAAAATATTTGAAATTTACAGGAGTAGTTTAAAAGTGAAGGATAAGTCTGTAGAATATATATAAGTTATTTTTCCAAATAAAAATGACAGCATTGGTCAAAGTATATGAATCTGCATTCAATTAGGAGTGAAGTAAGTGTACGTACGGACAGTACAATAATGATTAAAATATCCAATTTTGTCTTTATTAGGTTTCCTTCAGTCATCAATTGCAAGGTAAGTTAGGACAGCTATACTTGTTACAGACATGCAAACTTCCGATTTTGCAATGATTTTTTTTCAATTGTATGATTTAGCAAATCACTGATGGTCTTTATTGAACATTATATAGTGGTATCCCTAAGTTGTCTATAGGTTTATTTCTCAAAGTCTTGAAATTATATACTCTCTAAATGTAAACGAGTGAAAATTTCCCCTCCCCAAAAGAGATGAAAATCTTTTAAACCACCCACACAAGTGGTTTGGTACTTTAAAAGAGGTGAATTTTCCACCAAAAGAGTGAAAATCAATCCAAAACAGAGGTGGATTTCCACTCGACGTGAGTATTAAACGAAGGATAACACTTTTGAAGAGTGAGAACTAGGACCACACTAAAGAGTTAAATCCACTCTTTTTGGAGTGATTGTTCATCTTTTTTAGTGGAAATTCGCACTTTTTGAGTACAACCCCACTCATATTTGGTGGTTTACAGCTTGTCCTCTTTGTTGGGAGTGAAATTTTCACTCGTTTAACATTTAGAGAGTCTTGTTTTGGCGCTTCTTTCTGTTTCTTTATTTAAAATAGAAATAATAAGAGTCTCATGTTGACAATATTCGAATGTAGGTATGGAATATTTTAATAGCTCGCGTATTACCCTTTTGCTCCCATACAACGTGGCATAAATTTAATCGTGCTTACTTTGATTAAAAATTTAGAATTAAAAAAAAAAAAAAAAAAAAAATTTCCTTAAAATGAAAAGAAAAAAATTTAATATTTCATCTCAATTTATTATCTCTTTTATATAGGAAGTTCAACATAATATTAATTCTTTTATGGATTTGTGGAACAAAATCGTTAATACTGTTGGTGAATGACAAATTCAGGTTGCGGCGCTAGTTATCTGAAGTAACACTATATGCGTATGTAATAGTTTAGTAATGCACACCACGGGTTTATTGAATGTTTATATTGTATTGACACGAGCTACTTTCCACAGAAAAGTACTTTCATTCAATTTATTTAGGTTTCCATTGACATTTTTGACATTTATTCAGGTACTCATCGATACGACATAGCGGTTGCCACATTTGTAATCATATTTAACCTTTGATGTCAAGGTTATAACAGTCCAATTATATAATTCAACATTTTCGTGTCGTGCAAATGAAAATACGACATTTGAACTCGAGAACAATGTGGAAGCTTCTGGCACATACTGTATAAACTCAGATCGAATTGCCTACTGATGCCACAAATCCAGCATTAGATAGAAAAAGTGATTGAAAATGGTGTTTTGATTGAAACAAGCTGCGATGTTTAAAATACATTCGTATTTGTTAAGAGTCCTGGCAGTTGAATGTATTTGAAATCGCTAGAGAGCTAACTAAATCAATTGACAACAATTACTGGCATATTGTTCGAATAAAGAAGGTCAAGGAAATTTGTTATTGTTTTTGGGGGGGGGGGGCCACTTTTCATAACTACAATTATGTTATATATCTAACATATAGATACCAATGTTAGGTCAGATTAGGGGAAACAATGTGTTTATGATGAATGGGGTGTACCCAGATAATTGCCATTCAAAACTTTTTCTCGCTATGGATAATTAATTGAAGGCAAACGAATTGTGGTTGATTGGTATTAGTTCTAGAAACCGTTCCCATACGATCGAAGTAGCGAGTTTTCCTAGAAGCGTGAAAGAGTTAAAATAACCAGGGTGCGGTGTTAGTGAACTTCGTGTGACCAAGAGTAACTTCTCACATTAAACGTCGAGGGACAAACAGACGAGTTTTGCCAAAAAAGTCGCTATTTTTTTACGAATATCGGTGATTTTTAAAAACTCCTCGCGTTTTTACAAACGCCTACCGCTTGTTTTTTTTTTACAACTCAACTGTGTTTGTCTACAAACTCAACCTGTTTTCTACAACTCGAATCCTCATGTTCTTATACAATCGCGCGTTTTTTTATCTGAACGTTTTCTATCCGCTGATGGCGTGCAACTAACACACATCCAAATAACTAGCGTCAAAGTGTTCCTAATGCAGGTTATTGCTTACATTTATAGAACGGGGTGTTTTAGTGGAAGACCCCGGGTGCCACCCTTGCACCTTTCGTAATACGAGTTTATGGGTCATAATCACACAGGGAATAGTTTCTAAAACCTTTAATCAAAGTTCGAAATGTCACAAATTCTTCTTCAGTCCACCTGAGTAAAAAGTCAATTTTATCAGAAGGATGCCTAATTAAACAGGTATAAGTAAAAATAGGTCAAACGATCAGATGTGTTTTGTACATGGGTCAATTTTTTTAAATGCTTCAATTTAAATAAGAATAGCCTCATTATATTCACCCCTCTTGAAAAGATTTTTAAAAATAGCCACAGAGTACAATTTAATGCGATGACGTAAATACGGTTCAAGACCACATAGATAACAATGTTGTTGAAAGTCTCACCATATTTATATTTATGCCTCAAGAAGACATCTTAGATATATAGCATTTATTCCTTTTCAGAATCCTCGTGTCAAAGGACAGATATAATGCGACTAACGTCACTTACGTGTGGGTCCATTCCTGAAAATTTGGCCCTGTACAAAATATTGTGTTATCGTTTGACCTGTTTAAACCTACATGTCGTTACTATTAGCGCCATTGTACACCTTATGCTCACATGGCCATATCTCTTTTAAATTCTCTCGGAACGGTAAGTTTCACAGTCCGACACCTAGACACGTAAAACCTCTTGCCCGATCCAGTGATTGAACCTGGACGTCATGTTGTAGAGCGAGTACAAGAACTGTTTCCCCTGTTTGTCCTCCTGCACTACTTTTACCCAGTAAACTTTTACAAGGAAAAGCAAACCAAGATAGTGTTATGTTTGGGCATATGTGCTTCTCCAATAGAGGTGTGTACCATTTTAGAATCTCCCTCCCCATAACCTTTTCTTTTTCCACAAATGGTAAGACAAGCGACAAATGCGATCGTTGACTAAATGAACATAATCCGGAAAACAACGTACAATCATGGTGCATTGTTGAATAGGGCCGAGGCTGAATCAAAAGTCATAGCGCAACATAGACGAGTCTGAAGCCTAAGCCATTCTCATCAAGAGAGAAAGTTGGTGGATTCATATTTGGACATTTGAGGTGATAATGACTGGGAAATAATGTAAAGTTTAAGCTATGTTTTTACGCAAACCCTGTTTTGTTTTGCGAATAGCTTTATAACTGGGGCACAGTGTTAGATTTTCAACAGTAGCGCTGCATACTATGAAAAAAAAATCTGCTTCACAGAACAGATCGAAGCTTCAAAGTGTTTCTAATCTATTTTCATTATCTTGTTTGCCCGTACTTTAATTCTATAAAAGCTACGTTTGCATTATTATTATCATCATGATCAAGGGTGCTTTTTGACTGGAGTGGAAAGTAATCAAATTGGCTAATATTATATACAATATTCTTTGGATTAGAAATTTTCCAAAGGATAAGCCCGTAAAATAATCTGATTTCGAAATGTCAATATTGTTGATCTAGATATGTTTGCTAAGTTTGAGGTAAAAATCGACTTTGAGAGACAATCGGATCGCATGTTCTTTTCTCCGGCTCTTAAAAGTTTCTCAAATTTCTAAGTACTGTGTCAAGTACCTCTCATTATCCGACAAATATACTTCCAGTATTGACATAGTAACGCAAGGAATAGGATATTTATGTGCTTGATTTTTTTCAATGAGATAGAAGGCAGTATTGTGTTTAAAATTTAATATCAAATATATCTTTTTTCTGTCAAAGAGATGAAGAGAAGAGAAGCGAAGCAATATCTTTATGTAATCCTGAGAGTAGATATTTAGATGTGCATTGATAATATGTCCACGTATCAAATGTAAATGGAATCTATGGCGTTGTGACGGCCTTGTTTACAATAACAGTTGACAAATATTTTTTTCCAAAAAACAATTGTAAGCATAATTTTCTACCGTGAAGGTTATATAATAAAACAAAAACAATGAATTTAAGAATTTTAATTGTACGAAAAATTTTATTTCGATTTTCTACAGAAGTATTTTGTTTGCGGCATAGTGTTGAAGATTTAATTGAATAAATAGTGCAAGAAAGATTAACCTAAAAATTGCAACAGAAACCTTTTTTGTATTACTTCTAAATCGTCACAGAATAATGTG
The DNA here is from genome assembly GCA_023653785.1 of Ophioderma brevispina. Lineage (NCBI taxonomy): Eukaryota > Metazoa > Echinodermata > Ophiuroidea > Amphilepidida > Ophiodermatidae > Ophioderma > Ophioderma brevispina. The sequence continues at coordinate 42,578 of JAMKCH010052403.1, forward strand.
TTAAAAAATTATAAAAATCAACAATGGGGAACATGTAAAAAAAATGAGGAAAGTTTTGTACAGGGGTCAAAAGTAAAACAGGTCTAATTGTTTTGAAACCTACACCAACTTTTTCATCTGGTCATGAGTATTAAAAAAGCTATAGTTTGGCATATCTACGATCATTAGTGTTGGGCTTATAGGCTCAAGGTCATCCTGGGGTATTTTTTTTTCAGGGTGCTCCGATGTTGACGAAGCTAGTCTCAAATTGTTTGTCTGGTCATATCCTATAACAGGAAATGTATATAGGTATGTACATTAGATGATAAGTATTAATGCCCACTTAGAATAGGTAGACCATTGTTACATTTTGACTTCTAATTATGTGACCAAATTGTGAAATGAGTGCAAGTATTATATTTCCTATAGTCCTTTGAGACTATATGAATAATTTGGGACTATTTTGAAAAGAATCGTCGCATTCTGAAATTTTATCCCAGGATGACCGTGAACATTAGTAACAGCTACTTGCTACTTGCGCTCTTATTCCCCAAAGCTCTCTCTCTTACCAAGTTTCCGCTCTTATTCCCCAAGAATATATTGCAAAATCTGTATTAACATCCTCACTGCTTTTCAAACAAGGTTGCTGCTTGTAACTATAAAGGTGAACTTCTCTACCAGATCTGAATTTGAAGAAACTTGGTATGTGGGTAGTGGTTGATGCAAGTAATATTCATGCACTGTGGCATCATTATTTGTGCATATTAAGGAGCTCATTTGCATATTTGCTCTGTTTGGTTCATTGCTATAAAGGTGAACTTCTACCACATCCCAATGACCCAATTTGACGAAACCTGGTATGTGGGCAGTGATGGATGCAAGTAATACCCATTAATACCCAATTATTAATTGAACATATTAATGAGCTAATTTGCATATTTACTCTGATTGGCTCATTACTACAAAGGTGAACTGCTACCAGATCCCAATGTCCAAATTTGGCGGAACTTGGTATGTCGGTAGTGATGGATGCAAGTTATATTGTTGCTAGAAATTTAACACAAATTTTTACCTCTTAACGGTTCATTTTTAAAACAAAGACAATTATTCAAAACTAGAGGAAGATAGAAAGAGAATGAGTGTTGTATTTCTGAAATATACATTATAAACTACTTCTTTGAAGTCACGTAACAGTCCTGAGAAACTTTTAAGGGACACACTGTAATTATTACGAATGTTACGAATCAGGTAGCCTCAAAGTGGACAAGGAAAAGGTTTTGTTTTTTAACCAAACATGCCGGTGTTTACATAAATTTAAAGCGATGTTGTTCTTTTCAAACGCCCCCGGGGACAATTGATTCCATTACACAGTAGTTACCAATATGTAGGACAAGAATAGTACAATCAATAAGAGTATTAGCACATACGAATATGTTATCACTACTATTATATATCGAAGCCGTCAAGCGAAATATGCTATACTCTAAATTATGAAGTGGGTTGTTTTTCGTCTTAAGTTAAATCCAATGATTATGTTATCCACTCACGTTGTTGATGCAAGGTAATATTATTCCTGATGCCATTCGATGTTTCAAGTGAAAGATTGAATATATTTTTATTAAGCAAATTTTGTGTAGTTCCGACTTTGTTGCGCACCGTCATCTAGATACGCCGTTTTATTTGTTATAACGTTATGGTTTTAAGAAGACTTGTAAATAAAATAAATATCCTAAGTAGTTCTGTGCAAAGTCCATTTCAATTTGTTTTGTTGCAAATTGATTATAATTTTGGCGAAAACGTATAAAAGTATAGGTACGACTTTCTACACTCAACATTATGCACAGTACTTGTGGAAAGCAAATGAATACGCTTAATTTAACATATAGTTCAAGTTATTGCGGAGTTTATTGATCGAATTAGGCCTAATTCGGTGTAGTTACAACTTTGTTGCACTTCAAAGTGAATTCCTGTTGTGTCCAACAAAGTCGTAACTGGTAGTTCAGATTGTTGCACTCAACGGGAAAATCATGTGTGCAGTTACGACAGATGGAATAACTTATAATATTTTTTCTGAATACATTTTCATCGTGTGTGATAACAATTTGCATTCGTAGTGCAATGTAATAAAATAAAAAATGTTTTTCATGTCAAATCATGAAAATATGGTTACGACTTTTTGCACTCACATGGCGCTTTATCGACCAATGTGCAAGATGGGATCACCGCAAAAAGTGAGGTAGCGGCATTTTTGTTGTCAGATCTAGGAGCAATTTCCCACTAACCCAATGCAGGGATCCACTACGTGATTTGATCCACTCCGTGATTTTTTTGTCAGGTGGGTTTTGAAGCGATTAAGGGACGTTATGGATATACTGTTAACAATATAAAATAAAACCGCCATGAAATATCCTTGAGATTTTGTAAAATAACTTCTTAACATACCGAGTTATTCAAGTAATCGTTCTAGAATATAACTAAAATGTTTACCTCTAGTCCTACGAAAAAAATCGTAGGTTCAATGATTTTTAAAACATAAATTATTATTTAAAACCAGTGCAACGAATCGGACAAAATTTTCACAGAAGATAGAAAAAAAAAACACAAAAACAAACTCGAATAGGTATTGCTTTTTTTGAAATGTACATCATAAACTACTTGTTATTTTGAAGTTATGTAACAGCTCTGAGTATTTTCAGGGACGTACTGTAATCACGAATGTAACGACTTAAGCATTCTAAAGGGAAACACGGAAAAGTTTGTTTTTAAGCAACACGGTCGCGATTATCACATTAATTGAAACTGAACAAGCCCCCTGAGACAATTAGTTCCATTAGTAAACAAACGTTACTAATGTGCAGTATAAGAAGAGTACAAAAAATAAGAATGTTATCACATAATATATTATCAATATCCTTATAGAGCCGTCAAGTTGAATACGATATACTACAATTATGAAGTGGGTTGTTTTTTCTTCTAACGTTAAATATATATTGATTATGAGAGGCACTCAAATAGTTGTTGCAAAAGGTAATATTTCCTGATTTAATGTTTATTTGTCGGCGCATGTGCACAGGCGGAGGAGCTAATAAAAGAGAATAAAAACATCGAAAGAAGTAGGCGAATAGTCTGTTTGAGTCTTACTATAGATAAATGTCATTATGCTTTAATCTAGCGTTGTTAACACTAAAACACACAATAGCGATAATTATTTAAAGTCAAAAGCGACGGATACCTTCAGTCTGCGACGTCAGACGAGCGCCAATGTTAGGTAACGCTGTTACCACCATGTGGAGGTAAAACCGACTTACCAAGTTTGGAGGCATTAAAATTAATATAAATGAAAACAGACGTTTACATTTATGAAAAGTGTCTAGGCTTAAGGGTATTCAGAAATCGCCTCCATACATTTTCCCAATAATACAAATTTGGAGTTTTGTTTTATACCTCTGAGAATATAGGTTCAACTTTCTATTGCCAAAGGATGCCCAATTAAAATCAAAAATAAGAGCTTGCCCACTTCGCTGCAAGCTTGATCCGGGGTAGAAGTGTGAGCTGTCTTGAGATAAGACGTATTATGTTTGCAATGGTATTGAGGATATACAGTTATGGCAAAGTAATACTTTTTCCGTTAGACTCGCTATGTCTGCATGGGAGCATGTCATCGGAGTCGGAATTTTAATTGAAATTAGTCGTTAGGTTGGTATGTATTGTGTGTGGGGTAAAAGTTTCGTTTAAATTAGGTAAGGAATAAGGAGAGAGAGAAGGGGCCCTCTATAATCAAATAGTTTATATTTCACCATCAATTGAGTTGGTGTTTGAAAAATACTTATCATGTACGCAATGGTTTATCCCCCAAATACCTTGGGATCAAGAAAAAAAATGAGAAAGTCTGAAAAACTAGGGGCATGCTCTTAAAAAGCAAAGCTTAGAGCAGCCTCCATTTCAATGACCATTTATACTTATATGAGAAAAAAGGAAGATGTTGCATAGCGGCCCTTTGTCATGGAGCTTGTAAGGACGCCTATAGATACTTTTGCCATTCATAAGCTACAAGAGGCTACATGAGGCAGCACTTTATAACATTACCCAATACATATTAGTTATGCTACTAAGATTGGATGATATAACCTTCTTCACACCAAGCAGGGACTCTGGAATACACACAATGGCCCATGGCCGACGCTATTTATATCATGAGCAAAGTTAAACTACACTATGAGGTAATAAAATTACAATTCCCATGGCGCAGTTTAATAGCTTTCATTCACCAGTGTATTGGGCAAATAATCCCCTGTATTTAGTATGATTTATGATACCCACTCTCTAAATGCAAAAGAATGAAAACTATAGTAGGGTGTCCTTCTTGTCTTATCAAGGGGATGTCCTTCAAACGACCGTCAAACCTCCAAAACCTTTTGGACACTATCCACGTTCGGGAGTATTTGGAGCCAAATCAATAACATCTCAAGTGGTCAAATTGGATATGTTTTTCGTTTACCGTCTGGGCCTATATCACGCACGCCGGCGCTTTTAAAAGTTGATGCAGATAAATTTTGGCAAAGGGTTTTGAAGTATTTATATTGATTTTTTAAAGTGCTTGTCCGATCCGCCTCTTTGGGACCGCCCTGATTTACCCGGAGTAGTATAAATTTAACATAGCAAATGGAAAGGCCTGTAAGATTTTCACACATTATAATCCTGACTTTTACAGCTCCAATCCACTTCATTGCAAAAGAGATTCATAATGACAAAACACTGCTGTTTAATGGTTACAGGGATTAGCGCGATAATGCGAGAGAATCGAAAAAAAAAATGTTGAAAAGCATTTTTTTTTACTTATAAATCAGGGATAAGTGTGTACAATTCCATATAACTGCTTTAATGTAGAAACAAACCACCAAATAGTGAAAAAATTAGGTAGTTGAGAATTTGTCATACCGTCCAACCGAAATAGACTACAGCGACGGCGTCTCAAAATCTACACTAAACAGCTGGTTGTGGTTTACGCCAGTACGAATAAACAGATCATAATGTTTGTGTTTGAAGGTCAAACTGTATCGATCATGGTGTACAACATGTGTGATTGGCGGTACTTGTTCAGAAATCATCCATCTTGCTTTACGGCCCATGTGATTCTTCGCAACTTGTGTATCACTAAATTTGTATCGGCATGGGTGAAACGGAATATAACACGCTGCTGACGCAGTCTTTTGATTGGATGTGCTCTTCCTGTTCTTCAGTGAAACGGCAAGGGGGACACAGTAATTCGAATGCGCAGGCTGACCAGGTGCAGAAGGGGCAACAAAAGAAGCCTACTAGGAATTCAAAAATAACAAAATTGATTCGTTGAAAATTATGCTGATAAATTTTTCAGAGTATCAAGAACAAAACGGCAGATCTTGAACAATTAATCTACCATCATCAACCGGAACTAATACAGGGGACAGAGACTTATAGCTCAATCCTAAAATTAGTAGTTCGGAAATTTTTCCTGAGAATTACTCAGTTTTTAGGCGGGATAGAGAAACAGATGATCATGGAGGGGTACTTTTTGCATGTAAAAAAGACATCATTGTGACGGAGCGCAAAGACCTGTTCATCAACAGGTGAAATGCTTTGACACCAAATGAAAATGAAAGGTCAAAGCTCTAATCTTTCTTGGTACTGTTTCACAAGCCTAGGCATAATGATTCTGATACAGTTGATGATCTTCATCATGTGCTTACGAAAATTGACCATAAGTGCCTAAACAACAACCTCATTATATGTGGTGACTTTAACAGTCAAAATATCAAAACGGGACCAAATGTATGTCGCAACATCAACCTCTGCATGTAGACAAACGGCTGATAAATTACTTAATGTTGTAATTGAGAATGGCCTTGATCAAATTGTTGATAAGCCTACTAGAGGGGAAAACATCCTTGATCTGGTTTTCACAAACAACAGCAACATCATCAGAAAGTTACAGTGGAACCAGTACTGAGTGACCATAGTATTGTCAACGTTGATCTCGACCTTAAACCTAGAAGAAAGAAACCAATTAAAAGGAAAGTTTTCTTCAAACATAAGGCTGACGACAACGGTATTAAACAGGAGTGTCTAACTTCGCAATGTTTTAGTGAATGAAAAATAAATCAATTCAAGAGAAAGGGGATTTTCTTGAAAAGAAATGAAATCCATCATGGACAGAAGAGTTCCATCTAAGTTGAGCGCTACCAGACATGACTTACCATGGTTTAAAAGGAAACACAGAGATAATCGCAGCCAACAACGGTTGTATAACAAAGCCAAGGCATCTGGCATGGTTGAAGACGGGAAAGATTTAAGACGACTCAAAAAAACTACACACAAAAAGTATTCAGAAGGCACAAAAGATAGTACATATCAGATCATCTGGAAGCTAACATCAAAGATAACCAAAAGCTTCTGGTCGTTGTAAAAAGGACCCCAAAAGTGAGGAATTGGGATTGCCGACCTAAAAGTTAATAACATCTTATACAGTATGCAAGGGGAAGAGAGGCTTTGAATGACCAATTTGAAAGCGTTTAATCGGGAAAATACAGATGGGAAATCGCATCTATGGACTCCCAGGATTATGAGGAAGTGCCGCATTTGGTAATTAGTTCTACTGGTGTTTTGAAGCAGCTGAAAATTGGCCTCCCAACAAAGCCCGGGACCGGATCAAATACCGTCATGGTTCTTGAAAATCGCTGCCGAAGAACTGCGCCAATGCTAGCAGACCTTTTTCAGAGCTCAGTGGATGAAGGTTATTGCCTAGTAAATGGAGGGTGCTAATAATGCGTCGTTCAAAAAGGGGGGAAAGAGCAAACCTGAAAATTACCGTCCTGTGTCTCTAACAAGCATAGTGTGCAAAATCTTAGAGCACATAATTCACTCACACATAATGAAACACCTTGAAAAACTGGATATACTAATTGATAAATCAACACGGTTTTAGAGCAAACGGTCGACAGTTACTCAGCTCTTACAGACTGCTCACGGACGTCCCTTAAACTTAGAAGCTGGCCTTACTACTCACCTGCCATTCGACTTCTCAAAGGCATTTTGCAAGGTGCCACATGAAAGACTCTTGTCAAAGCTCCACACATATGGTATTAGGAATTCGCTTTTGCTTGGATAAGAAATTTTTTAACTCAGCGTACCCAGCAGGTTGTCTGTGAAGGTGAAAAATCAAATCCAAGACAAGTTCTTTCTGGCGTCCCTCAGGGTACAGTGTGGCACCATTGTTTATTCCTACTGTATATAAACGATCTGCCAAACAACTTGTCCAGTTCAGTGAGACTGTTTGCCGACGACTGCTTGGTGTACATCTCTGGGAAAGATACACAACACATTAGCAAGCTTCAAGAGGACTTGAATAGACTTCAGGTGTGGCAGGACGTGTGGATGATGTCCTTTAACCCAGGGAAGTGCTACACAATGCAAATATCCTACAAGAAGAACCCACCATTACCTTCATTCACCTTTTGTTGGCCACGTTCTTCAGATGTGAGTCCAAAGACTTAGGGGCATTGATAGTGACAACAAAATGTCTTGGAATGTGCACATCAATAACACCATAAAAAAAGCAAATAAAATCTTGGGTTTTTTTCCTGAGAAGAATTTTGGTCTGTCAAACTAATGTGAAAGTTTGCACTATAAGATTGCTTGTGCGCCCTATATTGGAAAAACGCAGTATAGTTTGGGACCCCACACACATACTCAAATTCAACGTATTGAAATGTCAGAGGAGAGCTGCCCGTTTTTGCAGTAGGGACTTCAGGAAGTACAGCAGCGTCACTGTATGTTAAGAAAATTGAACTGGGAAACACTTCAACAGAGGAGGAAGAAGAAGGTCATAATGATGTCTAAAAAATAATCATTGAACTGGTTGGGATCAATTCTTCAAAACTTCTCACACTGAAAGATTATCAAAGAACATTGAGTGGAAGTCACTGTTACAAGTACCAAAAGGCATCCATCGACTGAAATGTCTACAGATTTTCTGTCTTTAACCGGACAATATCTGAATGGAACAATCTGCATCAGAATGCATCTCTGCGCCGTCCTTAGACGACTTAAGCAACACTTGCACAACTAGCCTTCAGTCGCTCTCATTCGTGTCTTGTCATGAGGTGCGTATGCCATCTTAACTGTGTTCGGCGAATTGTGAAATGTAGATTTATTCTACCCTACCGACACAACCAGATACAGATACAGATATCATGTGAAAATCTGTGAATTCACCGGGAAAAAGGTTTTTTTGATCTCAAGTCGGAATTTTGATACGCACGTATAGAAATACAGAATCAGATAAAAAGTACTGCCTTGTCTTTAATACACAGATTCCAAGCAACATTTGGTTCTGTTCAGCATATCATGCCAGTAACAAAAACGTAAAAATATGAATTTTGATGATTTTTTCGATGTTTCTTATTAGCAAATCGCTGCTTAATATCCTTTAACATCAATATTAGCACAGTAGTGAATAGGCCTTACAATGTGTATTTATATCGCTTATCTTATCAAAACCAGCCAAGTTCGTAAGGGTATGCATATCAAATAGAGAACACGATACGAAATCGGAACACCCACCTTTATATGGGAATTAAATGTCTAAAGACGATTTTTAACCCAGCACATACTCCTCTATTTCAAACTTCTACCTAGCTAATTAAAAGGGAAGATGGTCTCACGGTCGCTTGCATTTACTCTAGAATATGGTTTTGAGTTTTTATATGCATTATGGATACAATCAAATAATTTGTCTTCTTACCATTTTTAACACTCAAGTGTATAAGGTCTTGCACACTCCCGTTTAGTGTACAGGGGGAACACGTGGACCCCTTACTCTGAAAACCAATTTGCCAGTGGATTTTTTTACCAAAACTCTGGTCATTGATGAGGTACATCAACACGACCACATAACAGGAAAAAAATGAAAATCGATTGTACCGATTCAAAATGGCGGTCCCAAAAACCAATTTTTACAACGCGCACCAAATTCTCCCGCCAAAAAATGAAAAACCACTTTCCCAAAGGACTTTTTCCATAAAATTTGGTTTATAATATGAGAACATAAATACATTTACATTGCGGAAATAAAACAAATAAAAAAGATACTCCAGTACGATTTAAGGGGCAAAACAAATTTTGAATAGCTCCACCAAAATGTTTCATTATGCTAATTGGCATAATAACACCATGGCCGATTTGATTTTTTTCCACTAAAACATGCGCAACAGCATGATTCATATTGAAACATAAGCACTTTAAAATGTAGTAAAAACACACTCTATTGCGTGGCTAAAAATTTGTATGAAGTTACTTTAAAAAATCTAATATATAGATACCTGGAAAGCTCTCGATGGACCTTTAAACACCAACTTTATAACTTGTTTGATATAGCGACTATGATGCCATGATGTTCCTGGCAAATTATTCCCAGATATCAAAATCGTCAATAATTAAAAGTTGGTAAGTCTTTTGGTCTTTGGTAGAATACAGGGGCACCACTAAGGTTTGGCTTGGGGCGAACATGCCGCCGATGCCGGAGGTTACGTGTTTTGAGTCGATGTTTTAAAAGCTTTCTGGGGTTCGCTTAAATAAGAGTCTTTTTGGTCACGGGAGGAAAACAAATTGTCTGGAGACACCTCTGGGCATGCAAGCTTTTCGCCCAAGTCTGGACACGCGTATAATAAAGAATATTTAGAACGCGGCTTAAAGTGGCACCTCTGATGATTACCTTATATGCAAATAATTTTCCAGTATTTTCCAGTATTTATTGTCAGTGAAAGCGGTGACCTTTTTTTTTTTTTTTACCTTGTTTGCTTTTGCTTTTCAAACCACTTAATGCGCGCAAATCAACGTTCGACATATTAGATTTACGTTCGGCGCAAACTTTCACGCCCAATTGTTTTCACAGTAAAGTACATAAAATTCTACATGGTGTCAACAATTTCAAGCTGATTGAAAGTGCTTGTTCCGATTTATGTCTATAGTGTTCTCTACTTATTTTGAGCCTTCAAATCCATTTAATTCCCAAAATATAAGCAAAAAACACCGTTTTAATGGTTAACCATCAATATTAGCACAGTATTGAATAGGGCTTTGCAATATGCATTATTGCTTCTACCATCAAGTGCAAGTGCCAGACTCTCATGTCATAAAAATGTCATAAAATATAAATGTGGTCACTAATACATAAAAATCTTTCACTGTTTATCTCTCCTTACTTATACCCGTAAATTAAGTGAAAAAGTTGTATAAATCAGTAAAAATTGGACAATGAATTTCTGCAGCCTGATAGGTCCTTCACTGTGAAAACACCCATATTTAAAAAAAATTCTTGTATTCTTCGCGGGATGCTATAATAATGGCACGTAAAACCTCTTGCCCAAGCCGGCGATTGAACCTGGCACGTCAGTGGTGTAGGGCGAGTAAAAAACCGCTACGATCTCGTACCCCGGTGTACACTATTACGAGTTTAAAAATTACAAGGCGAAGCACCAAGACAGCGCTCCTGGGCATAACGAGCTTGTCAATAAAGGTGCCATTTAAGAATCTTCCCATGACATTTTCTTTTATATCGCAAATAGCAAGCGTGAACAGATGATTATAGCTGATGATGAGAAAAACTAATCCAGCAAACACCGTACATCATGTACATTGTCGAATGCGAAATCAAAAGATAACTCGACACAAGATGATATGAAGCCTTGAAAGCTCTCTCAAGAGGAGGAAAGGTGATTGATCATACTTGTATTTGAAGTGAATGACGTGGGAAAATGTTGGGTGCTATGTACATATGCATGTTGTTTGGGAAATAAGTTTGAGATTAGGGCAAACAGTGCTATTTTCAATAGCACGGATTAAGCTGACGCTCAAAAAAAATCGTGTTCAACAGAACAGATGCTTCAAAGTTTCATTTCATTTAATTTTAATAGTTGCTTAAAGTAATATATAAATAAATAAACCAAATATTTTTATATTTAGTATTATTCGTATGATCTAACAACTCTAGGCTTGTTTGGCCGGATAGGAAAATTAATCACTTAGCTATATATTACAAGGTTGATCTAGAAAACCGTTGAGACGTTTGAGATAAAAATCCACTCTTACAAGGGATTAACAAAAAGGACAATACCTTGCTTTTCTTTTTCTCTGGGCTCTATTAAAGTTTATCAAAAGCTAAGTAACGTATCAAGTACTGTCATTGTCCGAAATAAAATTCCCGTATTTACATAAAACGCAGGGAATAGATATTTATGTGCTTGATATTTTGTGATTGAGATAAGGCAATTTCTATGAAAGTTCCAAACCAAATGTAATTTTAGAAAAGAGAAATGAAGAGCGTGAAGAAATAGCCTTTGTAGACTGGAAGGAAAGTCTGCTGTTGAAAGTAGTTTGTCCATTGATACCTCAAAATATGTCCACGCTCAAATGACAATATAATTGCTGTAACCAACGGGAACATGGAATCCTGGGTGTAATGGCTGTTTACAATAAAAGTTGACACAATTTTTACAAAATCCAATGTAAGCTAATTTCAACCGGATGTCTTATTATAAAAACAAAAAGGCAATGGGCTTCCTGAATTTTTAATTGTCCGAATCTGTTAACTTTATTTTATTCGATTTAAAGAAGGTATTGGGTTAAGTTCGGTTATATTGAACTTAAGCGTTTAAATGGGGAAGAAACGGTAAGGACTAAACGTGTTTTCACATTACAAATAGCATAACTAGGTACTTATAATGATATGTCTTGAGTAGATCTCGGATCAAGTAATAACTTACACAAATACGCTATAACAATACAATATGACACAATGGAGGTTTCATGGGAAACGGAAGATTACTAACCATTAAACGAAATCAAAGTTTGTGACAGACCGCTTTGAAAGTTCGCGCTACGTATATGGAAGTAATGGTTATGCGATACGGACGGTACACTAGCATCATACACCTTCACAAATGATGCTTTCACCAGGGTATTCTAGGGCATGTAGACCTAAACGTGCGCGGTCTCGTATCGCATAAACAGTTACCCTAGCGCGATTTTCGAGTTTTAAATAGCACATGTCAGACTAGATGGTTTTTTAATCAGTTGTGTTATATAATTCCATTTTTTTATTGAAACCACTCGATAGTGGTCACTAATTTCTTTTATAGTGTATAGGTTTAATATTATTCGTGTAGGATTTCCTTTTTAAGATATCAAATCCGGACACCAAAACACGGATTTTAAGGTTAAATTTCGGTAAACCAGGGACAAGTAGAAGAAGCGAAGCCCTCGGAAGCTCTTGCAAAACGGCGTGCTACATAAAGTCGAATACTAATACACCATGCTCTAGTAGAAGGTAATACTGATAAGGTATAGAGACTAAGGCGCGAAGCAGCACGTACTTCACAAGTAACAACATGACTAAGAAAAAACGGCCTCGGACAGTAACGTCCAGATACGTGACTAAGTGTTAAGTTCGGGCAATATACTGAAATATGGGATGTTAAGATCACCCATGAGTTCCGTGTTCTGAGAATATTAAAGTTACGTTTCAGTGATATTTTCAGGAATTCTTAATGTGATATTTGGTCATTTCAGACCAAACGAACCTTTATCGGAGAATGGCCCTGTATATAGGGGATTTTGGAAAGGGGAAGTACACTAAATTTCATGTCATTGTGGCAAGTTGTTGTCACAAAAGAGAGGGTCTTGATCTAGTTGATGTTGTGGTCATTCGCTCTATTAGGTCATGGGTAAACGTAGGTAATTTACGTTTATGATAAGGATGACTTATTTTAGAGCCTAGATCCATGAACAAGTTTTCAAACAATAGAATACACTGCACCATATATACTTACAAGATGCTTTAGGTGCAGTGTATAAAGAGGTTGCTACTCTTTGGAAATAATTCTTAATGAGCAGTGTAAGAGAGAGGGGAGCCTGAAGGTAGCATTCCACAATGTGTTGAAAAACTGGGAAACTGTGGAACTTGTTCCCGCCCCTCAATTCATTGTTTGTGAAGATGGAACTTGATCAGGCGGGCCCTTGCGCATAATATTCAAACAATGACTCGGGTGGGGGACGGCTGGGGGAAAGAAAGTTCTAAACAGTGCGTTTCCAAGCCTATTTTCTTGCAATAGTGCCATATACAACTGTCCAAAGCCTTATGAAAAGAAATGGGTTACAACGAAGGACGATTTTCTTGACTGTGTATGTTGGGACTTAATAATATCAGCATGTGTAGTTTAACTGAAAATATGACTTTCCTGAAAATGTATGAATTTGGACAAAATGACTAGAAAGGAGGTTGTATATTCACAGAGTGTTGATACAATGTTGAATACAATGACATCATGTTGATAAATTTCACAATTTTAAGAAAATCATAAAAAAAATGAATGCTCAACCAACACAATTTTAATCGTGGCTAGCGCAAATCATGACTGGATACGCATGCGAATTAAGACAAATGGTATTAGTGTGATTAAATGTCTTGTTCAGTACGATGTGACCGTTTTGCCATCATTTCTGAGTCCAACAGGATGGTAGGTGTCGTCTTTGGTGAATGCGCGTGTAGTAGGGTGTCAAAAAAAAAAAAAAATGACGCATATCTCTTAAAATACTAAATCAATCGTCAGACATGGTCACTAAAATAACCTTTTTTGGTAAATAAATTCTACATACCAGTTATTAAGCATTGTTGCTAGCAATTTAACTTTAAATGTTACCTATAAAGAAATTTTCAGCCGATTCGGTTTATGTTAAAAAACGCAATTATTCAAAACAAGAGGAGGAAGATTGAAAAGAATGGGCATATCATTTCTGAAATATATATATAAGTCTATATCTTATTTGTAGTCACGTATCAGCCCCGAAGCCTTTGGCACCACTTGTAGACTGAGTACGAATCGGCCAGTCCAGATGGACATGGAAAGGCTATTCTTACCCAAACAAGCGTAGTTGACATAAATTGAACATAAGGCGATATTGTTCTAATCAAACACGCCATGGGACAATTGATTCATTCAACATTTACTAATGTGCAGTACAAGAAAGTAGCACAATACATAAGAATAGTTATCACATGAGAACACTATCCTATTATAGGAAGGGTACAATCGAACTCTCTACACTATAATTAGGATATGGGTGGGGTGTTTTTCTAGTTAAATAAAATGCTAATGATATCCACTCACGTTGTTTGGCAAGGTAAATAAACGGTGTTTGTTGTTTGCAAAGTAATTCATTCCCGATTTAAATGTTATTTTGTCGGGTACGTCAATTAAAGCGATTAACTGGCATTAATGTTGTTTGCGAAATCTTTAGTTTTTATGCTTATGAACAAAGCAGGTCAATATCTTGAGGTAGATTTCGCGCAACAGTTGCAATTAGTATGTTAAGTAATTGACCTCTTAGAGGTAGTCCGACTTTGCTGCCGTTTTATTTGTACGGTAACGGTTGTAAGAAGGCGTGTCAATAAAAAAAACTTCCTTAAAAAAAAAAAAAATTTTACGAAATTTATTGTTAAAAGAAAATGCGAATAACCTTAAAGTTTAAAAAATGCAGTTTCGTTTTTTTGCCATCAACAATGAAGTGCAAGTTTAAGAAGACTCATTACGTGCAATTTGGTATAGTTTATGGACCTTGTCGCACTCAAAGTGCATTTTTGTTTACGTCACTTAATAGCTAATTTTTATCGTTATTCGACTGAAGTGGCATATTCATAGTATTTTTTTCCTAATATACATTCTCATCTGTGTAATGATAGATTGTATTTAGAAAAGCCATAGTGAATGAAACACATAGCTTTTTCTGAAACTATCATGAAAATGTGGACGACTCATTGCATTCAGTAACGATTTGTCGGCGTCTGTGCCCGGCGGGAGGATTCTAAATGGGCATAAGCATCAATCATAAGTAGGTCAAAGAATATGTTTGAGTTGCCTATATACCTCAAATAAGCATGTTGAAATGAAACTTTCTCGATTAAAATACACCCAAGAGTGATTTAAAGCACAAAGCGGCGGTATCTCCTTGTCTGCCTGTTGCGTACGCCAACGAGAGTCCAATCTGTTGAACGCCGGCATACACCATAGGCAGTGTAACTATTTGTACTGTAAATGAAGCATTGTAGACTTAAAGAGGTAAGTTAAGTTAACTTTCATTTTCATTGTCCCAATGATTGTCAATTAAATCAAATGAGAAGCTTACCATACTTCGCTGTCTGGTAATTCTACGTAAACGGAAGGACATTTTGACTTGTTGGTGGACTTTCCAACCCAGTGCAAACGAACGGATTGATACAAGGTCTCAAATTACTCCATAATTCTAGCATGATTACAGTTGACACAATTTCAGTACTGGTTTCAAGCAAAAACACTTGTCGTAATGACCTTGCATATAATGCGCATGGAATGAAGGACACCCCTAGCGTCATGACACTGATTCATAGTTATACAAGTGACTAATTGCAGTCTAAGAATAGTACCCATAAACAAAATATGATTAACAACAAACGCATACATCTACATTATAGAAGCCAGTCAAGGGAAATATGAACTATCATTATGAATGGGTGAGTTTCTTGTTACTTAAAGCATTGATTATGAGAGCACTACGTAGTGTTTCAAGATGAATTTTATATTCTCTGATTTAAATGTTTATGTGGCGCTGTGATATGAAGTAATAAAGACATAAACCATCGATTTTAAGTAGGTCAAACAGTATGCTTGAGTCTGCACAATACCGCAAATGCATTTTGTTTAATCAAGGCATTCTTAACGCTTAGAAAACCCAAGCGTATGGCACGCTCCACGATCACATCATGGCGAAGTTCCCGTGCATGTCGAGTTGACTCGCTGTGTATCGAGTTTCCTCGCACATATGGCGAGTGGCTTATGTTCGTTTATTAGTCCTGGATTTTTTATTTGTTTTTTACGCCTATCTGTCCCGTTTGCCCTCTATATCATCGAAGTTGTCTCTATTTAGGTGAGGCTGACATAAATCCTGTCAGTGTCGCTCCACGATCAGACCATGGCGATGTTTCCGCGCAGCGAGTTTTCACGCGCGGGTGGGGGAGTGTATGAGGTTTCCTCACCAATTGGCGAGGGCAGCGTTATAGAGCGGCTTTACAGCACTATATGTCTCAGTTGCCCTATATACATCGAGTTTTGCTCTCTATGGTGAGTGACATTAAATCTTGTCCAGTTTCAAAATTTCGAATGATTGTCTCACCATGAGGAAAAACTCGACAGATTTTTTGGTGTTGTTCAAAAAAAAATCATGTCGAGTTTGTCATGTGAGAAAAAATCATGTCGAGTTTGATCAGTGAGAAAATAATCAGTCCAGTTGCACATGTGAAAAAAAATCAGTCCAGTTTTTTAAATGGCATGATTATTCTGGGACAGGATGTATTTGGAATGATTATGAGAAGACGATGGCACCACAAGAGTTCAAACTGATAGGCAGCGCTGAAAAGCTCGAAAATATAGCGGGGGTAACTCGATGTACAGCGCATGAAAATCGCCATGATTTGCGACGTGGAGCGTGCCAATAATAGCGATAATAAAGTCAAAGGCGGCGAATGCTCCTCCTGTCGGCGGCGTTCAACGAGTTTCCACTGTCCGCACGACGATGGCTACACCATGTGGAACTTAACTGCTTTGCGAAGTTACATTAATTATAATAAAAGATGTGCTGCATTATGAAAAGCTGTCTAGGTACTTTAGGGCAATTTTTTTTTTCCCGGGGCACCCATTTATATTTACCATGTTCTCAATATTACGAATTTTGAGTTTTGTGATTACCTCGAAGCTTCGCAAAACTGAAAAGTACAGGTTCAACATCATTCCCATAAAAGGATGCCAATCAAAAGCCAATAAGAGGCTGCCAACTTCGCCTGCCCCACTTGAAGCCTGACTAGAGAGTGTGAGATGTCTTGATGATGATAGGGTTTAATGTTTGTAACGGGTATTGATTGTTAAACCCGTTATGGGAGTTGTCCGTTAACCTGACCATCTGACAAAATTTTTAATGACAAGCTATGATTTGGAAACCCTTCACGGAATAAAGCACATGTTTATTCCGTTAAGGTTCGATATGTCCGAAAGTGTTCTGTCAGAAAAAAATGGTGTGGTGTCAGATTGGTCAGTACGGAAACTCCCCGTTATACAAGGTACCTTTCCTTCGGACTCAGCTATGTCGCCGGGGGGATGTCTCGGGGTCTGATTTAATTAAATAAGTTCGCTCGGTTGGTATTGTATTGATTGGTTAAAAATACATGAATAGAATTATATTGTTGTGTTTTTATATGTAATTATGGTTACAATCAAATAATTCTCTCTTGCATTTCAGGACAATCCCCATTTTCGGTATTGTTTTGCCATGTGGTTTGATTATCTATTTATTTGACGGTAGGGGGCCTTAAAATCGTGAACAATGCAACTTTCCAAAAGGTCAACCCAAATTGGGTAAAAATTATCTTTCCAGAAGAAGGAATTCACAAACACGTGTCTCATCTACCGTTACTGGTTATTGAGCTTTGGACTCAAAGTTAGAAAAAAAAATGTGGTGCTACTGCGGGGGACTGGATTTATGCTTATTTCAGCTTTTCACATGCAAAATGGGTTTTAGAGTCTTTAATTTTAGATATTATTGCATACAGGACTGGCACATTTGAAATAGTGGCGCCTGAAGATTTTCCAAATGATATATTTTGCATGGTTGTAAAGCTTGGATATAAATTAGACCTCACCTGACATGATTAAGGACCAAATCAGCGCCCTTAAAGGTACAGAACGATTTTTAATATAAAAAAATGACTTCGACGACATTGATTCAGCAGACGACGAGGAAATGGCGTTTAAACACAAGAAAACACACCCCGGAGCAGATTCCCATGGCATGGCACCCTGTTTGACGGTATGTAAACTTGTGGCTTCATAATAATGATACGAGTCTATTTGATATTCATGTAATAAAACATTTGTGATTTTAAAGTGAGCAGCAAATACGTGGATATTTGGCTCTTATTAATGTTCCTGTTTTTGGGTATGTTATTTTATGTGTAAAATATCATTTGTGAGCAAATTGAAGAAATTGCATATTTTGTGAAAAATATGCCAGTGCCGCATTTAAATACCACGTATACTTTAACCACAGGCAATGCGGGGGTAGAATTCTCAAACTAGTCACACGGTGGTAGCTAGTTGGGATTGTTTGTACTTGCTGACCAGGTAAAGCTGGAGCTGATTCTTAGGACATGTCATAACTCAGGACTTCAGATATCATTTTAGATCACCCCGGATTCCATTTGATTTAAATTACCGAAAAACCTAGGCTACAATGTTTAAAATTTAGGTCATAATCACTTACTACCATTTAAAAATTGTCTATAGGATTAAACTACGCCCTCAATGTGGTTAAAGGTGCGTTTGTTCGATCGTCTTTGGGACCCCCGGATTAGCTGGAATTAGCTATCGATTTGATATCATGAAAAGGCTTGTATTTTTCATTGTCGTCCTGAAATTTGAGCCCTCATATTCATTTCATTTGCCCAAGCTATAAACAAAACACCAGTGGTAAATGGGTAGCTACTCATCAATATTAGCACAGTATTGAATAGGGCCTTGGCATTATTTGGGCTTTGATTATATGCATTATTGCCTTATAAAAACCTAACAAACCGCAAGTTTGTTTCCACGGTACTGGATGGGGCGTATGTGCAAGTGCCAGGCCCATCTCAAGTAGGGAACACAATAGTCATAAATCGGAACAAGCACTTAAAGTAAGAGTGAATCTGCTCTGGGAAATATGTCAGGTATCTTAACATTAAGATTTAGATTTTTTTAAAAGAAAACATGATGGTATGATATTCCTGGTAAACCGGTCCCAGAATCAAAGTCTTAAATAATTGAAAAGTTGTAAGCCTTTGATTGTTTGGTGAAAATCCGAGGGGCACCCACTAATGTTTGGCAGGGAGCGAATTGCTAAGAGGTGGTTACGTGTTTCGAAAAGGGATGTTTTAAAAGCATTCTGGAGTTCGCTAAAATAGTAGTGTTTTCGGTCACGGGAGAAAAAAAACATTGTCTGAACCTCAGGGCAGGAAAGTTTCGCCCAGTCTGGACTCTGGTTTCATAAAGAAATGTACACGCCGCTTAAAGGATTGTTCTTCTTTTGGTGAAGTGTTATCATAGAACCTATAAATCGTTTTTTGATACCCTAATTTGCAATAGCTGGTATGTACTGCTTAAATTTCAAATTGAATAGTACCTGCACTTTACAAGTGTGGCAGCTTGATGAGATCTTATTGCCAAATTAATTGGCATTTTTAAATTAATTTGCCCCCTGGACATGTGTTTGTCTTATTTGCTTTTGCTTTCAAACATCAAAGCGCGGCGAATCAACGGTTCCGACATATTGATTTACACTCGGCGGAAACTTTCACGCCCAATCGAGTAAACGCAGACCATGGGATGGACGTAGAAATCTATCTGCGTGTTTTGGTTTGACGAGATTAAAGAAGAAAAACAAAAGTCTTCTTTTAATTTTCGCAAGCAGCTACTCTTGCATTTATTGTTTTCCTTCAAATATGACAAATTTACAAGTTTCATGGCTGACCAGAGGGTTGTAATCCAGTCATACCACAATGCACCAGGTTTGGGAAATGTCACCTCAAATTCAATAAGGTCATGTAATCGCACAAAAATCCTTTCATAACAACAATCTCTGACTTTTTACACTCATTTTCACCCATGAAGATGCAATTAACATTCGCCTTGTTAAAAAGAGAGAAAGAGAGAGAAAAAAAAAACATTTTGGGATTTCCGTATGAACTGTTTGCTCATAAAGTTGGAAATTTTTTCAGACCCAATCTTAAAATGTATTTTTATTTGAACGCCTCAATAATAATATTAGAGTAGGTAAATGATTACCATGTGAAGTGAATCCCTGCATAATTTTGAATTACGTTTTTGTTGGGAGCTATAAAATGCCAGACGTCTGTTGGTTGTTCCTTTTCCCTGCTCCAAGCCTATGTACAAGGAGCCATTTTTTTCGGAGTCGGCTGTTACCTTAACAACAAAAACAGACACAGAGGTTTCCTAGGCTATGCTTCGTCCAACGGCATTATCAATACGCAGAAGAGTGCTTGCCGTCCGACGGAAATGATACAAACAAGCCAAAGTCGATGATTTCCTCGGGATATCGCAGAGTACGGTCTGTAAAATCCTCACACATCATCGAGAGGTGGGTCATTTCAGGCCACGAACATCTTCAGGACCACGATTGACTACCAGGCGAGATAATTGCCGACTGCTTAATCTGTGCCGTAGAGCCCGGAAAATGCCAACGAGCCGTCTTCGTCGAGAAGACACTATGGAATAACCGTTTCCCGCCAAACTGTAAATCGGAGATTGCTTCAACATGGTTACCGAGCAAGACTAATATTATTACGAACTGTCCACGCCCAACCGTTCACAACAGAGTTGATCGGCTTCGCTGGGCTAGGGAGCACAGAAGAATACAGCTCGGACACTAGCGAAATGTTGTTTTTTATGGAAGAGCCGCTACATCCTTGACCATCAAGATGGAAGACCAAGGGTTCGTCGATTACGTGGTGAGTTTACTGTATTCAGGAATCGACTCAAGATGGTGGCAGCTCAGTAATGGCGTGGGCTGGTATTCACTATGGAGGGAAAACGTCACTGGTGGTGCCCGATGGAAAAATGAACGTCGTATTCTGTGCTCCCTAGCCCAGCGAAGTCGATCAACTCTGTGGTGAACGATTAGGTGTGGATAATTGGTCATTCGTCTTGCTCGGTAACCATGTTGAAACAATCTCCGATTCACAGTTTTGCGGGAAACGTTGATTCGGCTCGTTGGCCAATTTTCCTTCCGGACGCTACGGCACAGATTAGCATTCGGCGATCATCGCGTCTGGTATCAATCGTGGTCGCCCTGAACTGAATATTTTCGTGGTCTCAGCATGACCTCTCGATGATGTCGTGGGATTTTACAGACCGTTACTATCCCTGCTATATCCCCAGGAAATCAGCGACTTTGGCTTGTTTGTACCCTTCCGTTGGAGTGCCATTTTATGCTTCCAGACATAACATTGTTACGTATTCAAAATTTGCATGGATTCACTTCAACAGGGTAATGGGGACTCATTATGTAAACCTATTCACCTATCTCATATGATTACTTAGTGCGTTCAAATTGAATACTTTAAAGATTGAGTCTGAAAAAAAAATATTCCACTTTCATAAAACCGTGTATATACCTTGGGAGTTATTATTAACTATTATAATATTTTAAATTACATAACACATAACCCCTTTATAGTCTGATAGCATCAATTTTAGTTTTGTCCTGAACCGTTGGTCTTACTTGTAGTCATTGGACGACCAAGGGGAATTTTGAACGATAATTGTTTGAATTGGTTTAGTCTAGACGTACAGATTTAATGCAATTTTGGCTTCACTCTTATTCGGAGTTGCTGAGGACGAAAATATTATTCAAAAACACTACTTTTCGATTTTCATTTTTTATTATATTATGTGGTTCTTACTGATTACCATTTACATGTGGGTTAGTTTTTTTTTTCGGATCAAAGTCCATTGGGAAAGTGGTTTTCTGAGTTGGGTCCCTAGGAACCCCCTTTTTATTATCTTGGGCACTTAAGTGTTAAATTTATTAGTATTATAACCCTTGGAGGAAAGCACATGTTATGGCACTCCTAACGCCTGGTAACGATCCTCCCATTCCCAATAGCTTCAGACCACTATCACCCTCAGCCATACATACAAATTCTTTTGAACGTCCTCCTGTCACATCGAATCGCATCTGTCATAGACGAACACCTCATAATACCAAAACAGCAGGTTTGCGCCAGGCACATCTACAAAAAGCCAAGTACTCAACCTAAAACCCAACACATTGAGATGGTTTCCGAGAATGTGTAATGGTACCGGGAGCTGTGTTCGTCAACCTATCAGCAGCGTACGACACTGGTAATCACAATGCCTACTCCATAGATTCTGGAAATTACCAAGGACAATCGCTTGACTGAGCTTATTCCGAGATTGCTAGCAAACAGGATGTTCCTTTTGTTCAGCTAGGCAGCGAAGAAGAGCCGATGGCGTATGCTCAAGAATGGTCTACCACAAGGGATGTCTTGCAACCTCTCCTGTTCAACATCTATAAATACGGCAACGACCAACCTAGATTGCGGAACATTCGTTTTTTTAATGAAGAGAATCGTGGAAATTAGGCGCACAAGCTGGCCGATCACCGTTTGCAGGCCCGTGCATGGGGGTGTGTGGGGGGTGGAACACCCCCCCAGCGATCCTCAAAACAGAGAGAAAGAAAGGGAAGAGAGAGAAGGAAAAGAGAAAGAGAAACGAAGAGGAAAGCGAAGAAAAGAAAGAGAGAAAGGGGAAGTAAGAATGAAACAAAAGAGAACTACAATCAGAATTCGTGAGATTGAACTCCAGACTTAGCATAGATCCAAATATCACAAATATTTTGCTTCTCCTCAGGCCAATTAGTTTTGTTCCAAAGCTAACCAACGTAACTCATGAATTGTTAATGTGCAAACAGTACTTGTGATCAAATGTGTAAAATAAATTTTAGAAAACACAAGGGGAGCCATGGACCATTCCCCCAGTTTGGTCTACCAGTATAAGGGGAATTGTCAGTCGGGGAGCGAAGTGGTCAAGAAAAAATTGGTAGGGATCGATTTCCTAGCCCCCAGCCCATAAACTAATAGGCTAACTGGCGTCCTTTGAATTAATTAACTATACTTACCCTTCAAAAGACCTTTTCTTACTCGCTAATCCAGAAGCTTTTTCCGGGGGCTCCGCCCCCTGGACTCCTCAGGGGCCTGCTCATGCACCACATCCGTTTAAAGACATGGCGCTAGCTATAATGTGTATAGTTCCCCTTCGGCGGTACAATCTTATACTGCCCGTCTCAGTGAGCAAAACTATAAACCATCTTTTCTTTGAATTGGTTTTTCACCATTTATAACCCCCTCAAAAAGTGGTAATCTTGGAGGTTCTGAATAGCTGAAATCCAAAGCTTTCCGGGGGCTTTCGCCCCCTGGCCCCCCAGAAGGGCTCGTGCTCCTGCACCACAACCCATTAAAGACATGGGCGCTCGCTATATGCAATTCTCTTTGGCATTACAAGCTTATACATGTAAACTACCCGTCTCAGTGATCAAAGTCTTACTCGGGTCTTTACTTTTTGATTGGTTGCTATTTACCCCTCAAACAGTGGTCATTTTGAAGGTTCTGAATAGCATTCAATGCAAGAGGCTTCCGGGGGCTCCGCCCCCCACCCAGGCAGGGGCTCCTTGCCCCTTGCCCCCGCCAGGGCCCTAAAAGCGGCCCCCTGTACTCCCAACCCCACCCGTTCAGGGTCCTTTCCCCGTTTGCGCCCGGTTTGTGTCAAGGCACTTGCGGTTGCATTTCAAACGATCAAGAAAATATGGTCTTAAGAAGCATCTACTTCCGGCCCTTAGTGTTTTATTTCGCTCACTAACGCTTCCTCCAAGGACTCTTACTGCAGCAATAACATTTCTTCACTTTACAACCCCCCCCCCCCCCTGACAAAATGTCTAGCGACGGCCTGCACATTGTTGAAGAGAGACTATCCAAAGCTTTGGATGACTCCTCCCTTATTATGAGGAAAACCATCTACTTGCAAATCCAATATCTATTGTGAAGAACACCCTATGTCCTGGACAGATCCTGCTGCCAACGCCTTAGTCCAGCGAGAGTGTTTTAAAATAAGCAAGTCCAACAACCTCTTAAAACAGTGGTCTCCTAAAGGAGCTTAAGAGATCGCCCTTGGTGGAAAGAAATACTTGCCCTCAACCAAGTACACATCTTTTGGTATGAAAACCTGGTGAGCATCTCCCACCTGGATGGGCGATGCCTCACACAGATTTGAAACCAGAATGGCCGATCTAAGGTTTCTTGCAGAGTGGGGCTACCTGGAATCAGACCAGGACCCTACCTGTGGTTTGGCACAGCACAACAGACAATGGAGACATCTCTAGCTCTGCCCACTGCTGGAGCAACATGCACAAACAATGACCTTGTGGAATTCGGTGAAGCTGGAGCAGCCAGACATTGTACCTGTCTCTGGCTGGATCATATTGAGACTCCACAGTGTTGGGACACGAAAGACGAAGTCATTAGCGCTAATAGTATTAATAAGTGTTGCTCTCAATAACGAATAAGGTGGTAATAATATATTAACATTGTTTTTGCAGGTAGTTAGGCAAATACGATGTACTAAATATATTTCGACAGACCTAGAGTCTAATTTAACCTTGAATAGCTCATTTCAAACAGACAGTGCATAAAATCCATGGTAGATTATAGTAGAGTATGAAATAACAGGGTTTCCACAAGGTGGGGTAACACGAATTCACGGAAATATGAGTCACAATTACAAACTAAGTAGAGTTTTGGTGGCTGATTTTAAGTTCATTACAATCATTAATTCGTCATCGGTGTTGATTTTAGTCGCCTCGGTGAACAACCTAAAGGTTATGCGTGAATATTAAATTATATAAAAAGAAAGCAAAAACATTAAAAGGTTTCTATATAACTAAATAAGGATTGCTACTGTGTTGGTGTTATGGAGCCCAATTCGCAATAACTCGTATGCTATACTACTTAGTGTGGAAGAATTGTTTTACAACATCAAAGTAATGCGTTCATTTAATTATTATTTCGATTTTATTTGCGTTATGTTCAGGAGACTTTTTGGACGATAAAGGTGACGAAACGAAAACAATGGTGCACATTGATATCCACGACAAAAAAATGAGTTTCCGACGCACGAATTTCTAACCGAAGTTTGAAATCTTTAATGGAGACGGTAAGTGCAGTCTTCCATCTTACGTTTCACCACAATCGATGTTTTTTTGTATTATATTTGAGGTCTTCCAACCATGCCGATTGACCTTGTGAAGTTCGGGTAATTTAAGCATTCCATTCAACTCTGCTGAATCTCGCCCGTCCGCTTTAGCTTACTCGCATATATTGTTGTTTAGGCAAGTAAAAAAAAAACTTCCTTGCAACACATTTCTAAAAGAGCTTCGTTTGAGTTGTCTGTGTGTGTCTGAATTTTCAATATTCATATACGTTCTTCAGTTTAAAAGATGGTTTAGTATCTTGGATTTTAATAATGCGTAGTTCCAAATGATGTGTTGTTTTTTTTAATTCATCTAGAAAGGTGGATGAAAACATAACACTATTTTGTTAACATAAGAAACCACTTGATTTGCGGTTAAAGTTGAATAAATAACCTAAATACCATAACCTAACTAACCGCGTTTTTCTATGTAGTTTGTTTTGAGTACTATTGTTTTTAGGTTACCGTGTTACTCTAATTGATATTTTATTCAAATGATTATTTTGGTTAATGAAATCGATCGGTATCAGTTATTGTTTTAAGTTAACTGCTTCCTCCACAGGAAGCAACGGACTTGTACCATCAAAAGCTCCCATTTCCTACTGTTATATACTCGTTGGTATAGAGCCTCAAGGCAAGCTGTCGCACAGGGAGAAATTGCATTGATTAAAGCAAACATGTCCGTGGGGACATTTTCTACATTTGCAAAGTCAGCACTACCTCCATTAATGCCCATTGGGTCCACCCGTTACATTCACCGAGTTAGCCTCCTTTACTGCTCTTGTGGTGAATGATACTTCTGGTGCCAGATTCTTTCTTACAGACGTTCGGAGTAAGGTGTTATCAACAAACAACAACGAAACAAACGTTGTCTGGATAATGGTGATAGCATAGGGGTAAATGCGGGGCGATTGTGCACTTAATGACACATTTCTGAAATTTGGCACAGAGTTCAGGCACGTTCGCAGAACGATTTTTGCTATAGGAGCATCACAGTATTCTCGTGTTTGACGGTGGAGAAAAAGAAGGATTACATACACTCTAAAAACTGCCACAAAATAATTACATAATATTGTCTGGCTTTGAGTATGATACAAGAATATATTGCACGAGTTAGAAAAATATTGTACTAGTCGAAGATGAGTACAATATTTTTCTAGCGAATGCAATATATTCTTGTATCATACGGAAAAAAAAACCCATTCAATATTATTATTTAAATATCAGGCTGACTCAAGCCAAACCTTGCGCTGACAGTGTTGCAGTCCAACTGGCGAGTTTTAATCAACATGATCAAACACCCCAGTCGGCCAGTCTGATGTCGTTCTCGTTAAAAATGCCCGGATGTGATACAATATTAAAAATAATATTGTATTGCATCCGGGGACTTTTACCAAAATTAATACAAATGAGTAAAATAACTGAAGACTAGTTTTGACTATTTTTTACAGTTTAACTTTAACTTACAGAAACTTTTATTTTTTTAATGAATCGTTTTGGCTACTTCCACCATTTTGATCGGTCGTGCATTACCCAAGCTATATATATTTGGAATACTTATGACCAGACGAACAATATGGCATACTTTTTAACAAGATAAGAACAATTCTTGTTCTCCTACGTAACATGTTATTGCCCCTCATCGTAAAACTTGCGAAATCTGCAATGCCCCTAAAGCCATGTTTTTCTTTGGATGTACCCTAACACTCTGCCAAATTTCCAAAAATTATCATCAAACGCATAATTCTTGCCATGAAAGAAATTAGTCAGAATTTGTTTGGTACGAGTAACACAATTTCTTCCGGTTGCTGCTTACTGCTTGTCAATAGACTATTTACACATCCCCGAAATGCATCTCATTCGGTGCCCATTTCAATCCGGGAACTTTAGGAGCGTAACGAAAAATACCAGAAAACTTACGCTGTCTGTGACGTTGCACTATAGCTGTCATGGTTGTGTAATCGTCCGTCAGTTGACAAGTAGGGCACAGTTACGATCGAAAATATCACGTTTTATCGTGAATTTTCAACACCAGTGCCTCGATTGTTTTTTGTTCCATAGATATTCTTCTACATTTTTGTAAGATTAACTTTACGTGATAAGATACTTTGTATTGTAATTTTAGGCACTGTTCGGCGACGCGAACGAACAACAAATTCTTTTGTAAACATGACCTCTGGTACAAGTTCCCGGATGGAAATGGGCACCGAATGAGATGCATTTCGGGGATCGCGCAAATAGTCTATTGGGTGAAGTGAACAAAAATCACGTGACTCGTTGGTGTTGACTGAACGCAGTGCAAGACAGCGAAACGAAGAGATTAACAGGATCCATTCACTTCAAACTTAGTTTTTTATAAAGCCACAATCAATGTTTTTTCAAAATTCAAAATGCCCATTTTGTCTCTAAATTGCCAGTGTTAGGTCACATCAACACCTTACATTACTGTTCTTTGTGAAAGACAGACAATTAAGCATTTTAAAGCGGTCCGGAAGATGTCATTTACGACTGTTTCTACACCTAAAAAAAGTCGGATCCCGACTTTTATTAGTAAACAAAGCATAAACATCATCGTTTCTTGACAAATACGGCGTGTTAAGCTTAGCCACTTAGAGGGATCTTTACTACAACAATCAAACAGTGCAAAAAATGTACTTTGATGAAAAATAGGGTGCGAGGTTTGCTTACATTTTTTTTAAAAATCGCGGATAGCGACTTTAACCTTAATTCTCATACACACAGATATCACATTTTCAATATTTTTTTGGCATATTTTACAATGGCGCCATGTTATAAGACAATTATTTGTAACACATGATACCCCCTATGCCATTTTACAAACACCTTTAGTTAGCACGTGACAACATACATCACAGTTTAACATAATATAAAGGAAATTATATCTCAACATGATTGTAGTCAACAGGAACTGTGGATCACTTTGGAATAAGAGACCAATGAGATGCAACGATGACAAATCCATGCACGGCAGAATAAAATTAAATATCATAACTAGCAAAGAGGCAAAGTTTGTTTGGAGATGTTACTTTCGAGTTACTTCAAGAGATATCTATGATAACAACATTCAATAAAACAGTGACGAATTCAAAGCTCAACGGTGTGTTTCATCAAGAAGCTCGTATTACAAATGGCGTCGGTTGCATTACATAAATAAATGATCGTGCTTAATGTTTCTAAATTAAACATGACTATTAACCCTGGCCTCGTCTACCTGAGCCATTTTTTGTAACAAAACTCCCGAAGGCCCTGTGATTTTCGTTACTGAACACCCGATTCCTGTAAATTAATTGGTACCAATGGATAGCTTAGGGTTTCTTCTTTCTATTGGTACCAAAATAAGTACTAACATCCCCATTATGACGTTAGCATGACGTCATATGTTGAGGAAAGTACGAAAATACTGAATATAGGGTGGAAAATTGATATTTCGCAATTTTAGCGACTCAAACACCTTATTATAGCTCTAAAATGCTGTCATTATATAAAACTAGTCATTTCCCATCAAGTAGAGTGAAAAAACCGCATGAAAATCTGATTTTCCTAACCTTTTTGGCGAAAAATTGAATTTTTCACTGTGTGTGTCTATGGAAATGGCAGTTTTACTGATATGCGAACTTTATGACGTCATTGTGACGTAATGGTAGGCATGTTGGTACTCATTTTGGTATCAATGGAAAAAGGAGGACCGTAGCTATCTATTGGTATCAAAATCAAGTGTCTGTGATGTTCCTGTGTTGTGTTAGGCATGTTGGTACTTCTCTTCCGGAGGGGGGGGGGGTGGTAACCACCCCCCTTCGGTAGACGAGGGTTAATCTTGTTGTAAAATGCTTTAAATTGTGTTTTATATTATATTAAACTATATCAAAGGAATCATAGGTCGGTTACAATGTTTTGTTTCTTGGTCTGGTCAGTTGCAACTGAAATATTGCATGTTAAACACAATTCCTAATATGATTATGACCCACATCAAATTTTCTCCAACAATTTTTTTTAACAGTGGAATCGAAATCATAACATGAGATGACTAGCTTCCCTTCTTAAATTCAACTGAGAAGACAGGAACTGAACCCGACTAAAATTCTAGCAAGAAATTAAGTGTAGTTTGCTTCAGAAACATTCAACTGGATGAACTCTAATGAAAGAAGTAAAGTTAATGTATATACTAAGTAAACGTTCTTATACTTTGTTCGAGAGACGGATGCCTCTGACCTATATCGCTAACGTATGTCCCTAGAGGAAAATCTGTATATCACCGCAACCTAGCGGTATTTTTGTTGTCAGATCTAGGAGCAATTTTCCACTAACCCAAGCAGGGGTCCGCTCCGTGATTTTTTGTCAGGTGGGTTTTGAAGGTATTAAGGGACGTTAGTTATCATTATTTCTAACTGGGGTAAAGAGATTTGATGAAAATAACCATTTCTTCTGAAGAGATATAGAAGGAAAAAAGAAAAGAAAGGCGAATGAGAGCGAGAGCAATACAAGTATTTATTGTATTAAATAAGTATTTATTGTTCTCCGTAAGTATTCACTCTACTCAATAAGTATTCACTACACTCATCATGTATTCAATATACTCACTAAGTATTCACTGTACCAGCTGTTCACTGTACTCGACAAGTATTCACTGTGCTCAATAAGTATTAAATGTAAGTATTCATTCTAATCAATACAAATTCACTGTACTCATATTTACTGTACTCAGTAAGTATTCCTTAATAAGTATTGTTACGGTATCAGATGGATGTCAATTGCCAAGGTCAGAAACATCCTTTAAACACAAACAAATGAGCCTTGTGTACAAATGATATGAATTTTATAACAACATAATTTATTTCATTTTTGTTAATTTTAACGATATCTTCAAGAATTTGGAATATCCAAAACAATTATATATAATGGCGAACACTGTCAATGCACTCAAGAATGTCCATACAAACATCATTCTTACTTATTTAAAAATAAATGGTATCCAAAGTCCATAATTAAAAAACGTTGCAGTTCAAAAATGACATATCTTCACGACGAAGATGTCAAGATGGCCGTTTGCATTATCAAAGTTCCACAAGAAAATTTCCTTTGTTAGTATCAGTCCTCAAGATAACTTTGTCCAGCAACTAAAGACGACGGGGTTCTATATGTTTCTTGACGACACAATATTTTAACAGTACAGTCCGGGATATCAAATATTTCAAGTCTAGAAAGTCCTTCTGTCGTAAATGTCCACCTTTAGGACCACAAAATAGAATCCTTTTGATTCACAAAACTGAAGTTCTTTAAGCTTCAAAGACGGCAGCAGACGACAGTTTTACTTTAACTGATGTGTTATCAAGCATTATAAACTCATCCAAAAAGTAATTCCCCACCCCTGAAATGTGTTCAAGTTCAAACGATACATCGTATTATATATTATGGGATATAATTGAAAGCAGTGTTTATTTACGCGAATTTTGACACCTCATTTGTGGCGATCGACTGAGTATTGTTGAAGTTATGCCGACATGTCCGAAGCCACCTCATGATTTAAAATTTGCAGTAAACCACATTGATAATCACACTGTTTACAGATGGAAGTCTGTGCAATCTTCTTCTCTGCATGACTGATTCTCCTTCTCAATTTAGCATTAGGGAATTGCATTTTTTTCTTGCATGATAATACAAACAAACCAGGCACTTTCCCCGTTCAGAAATCTTTCTCTAGGTTACATGCAGAAATAAAATAATAATTCCACTCACAAAAATAAGGACGTTACAATAGTATTCAATGTACTCAATGAGTATTTCAATGAGGTGATCAATTGTTAATTGTGGTTAATGTGTTTCAGACCAATTAAAGAGGCACTACCCAATCCCCTGCCTCAACCCTAACTTTTACACCATTAAACCTGAGATTTTAGTACCACCTTGTATTTTTCTCATCGCATCTGCAAAATATTTTGATTTCTTTCCCGTTATGGTGCTACATGCTATAAAATGGTTTGTTAACAGGTAACCGGAAAATAGTTTGTAAAGTACTCTATGGGCTATTGCAATGCACACATTTTATACCACTCACATTAAATGGTATGTCGGATTCAAATGAAAATGAAATTTTGGAATAAAAGTATGTTGGTGATGGCCCTTCCTTTGAAACAGAAAATATATGTTGTAATCGGGTGGGGTACCTTTAAAAATGTCTCATTAGATCTTACTTGTAATATTGCAATTCGAAAATTAGAGTTGTGATTCTGGTATTCGGATAGTGCAATTCGTAGTGAGCAAATTTCTGCAAGGAACTATGAAGTTAGTAAGAGCCTAAGGAATAACAACCCAACCATTTCAGTAATAGGTTTATGAGATTAAAACTAAAACTTTTAACATCTTGAAAGTACTGCAAGCGTTGAGTTAAAGGACCATACGTGAATTTGACATCATTCGATAAAAATCATAGCTGGGTCACTAGTTGCAATAGTCCCCATGCCATCTGGGAATTTGCTTTGTTTTTAGGCCTTAAAGGGCCTTGTACAAAATCAATAAAGATATATTTTGATATTCGGAACTCAGAAGACTTGCTTCCCGTTACCGGTGACCATCGGTTGAAATTGATTTCGAGCAGGCGGGTATTCCGTATGGAATCATTTGACAATCAATTCACCAAGTAATCAAAACGAGTGAATAAATAGGTTAACTCACAGTTATATACTTTATGTGCCACTTATGATATATGTTATTTTATATAATTATTTCCAGAAGATTAATTGAAAGAAATAACAACGATATTTGTATTATATCCATAGAAAATAGAGATAGCAAGTTAATGCCTTCTACATGTTATTCTTGATTATTGACATTTCAATTGGGCATTTACGTAGCTTAGAAGTAAAAAAGTAGGGTATTAAAGTTGACACCTTAATAGCATGGCATAGTTTTGTTTCTTTATGGTATCATATAAGTCTGCGTAGGCTTGATGATATTTGCATACATTTTGTGGCAGTAAATGTAGTAGGATTTATGGTTATCAAATAAGGTTCTCGGCAATAGCTGCCTCATAATACTTGACATAAAACGAATCATTGGACGGCCACATTCACCTTTAGACATCTTTACACTCTTAGAAAAAAAGGTGCGAAAGAGGTTCTAAACTTGTGATATGGAACCCTGT
The DNA here is from genome assembly GCA_023653785.1 of Ophioderma brevispina. Taxonomy (NCBI): domain Eukaryota; kingdom Metazoa; phylum Echinodermata; class Ophiuroidea; order Amphilepidida; family Ophiodermatidae; genus Ophioderma; species Ophioderma brevispina. The sequence continues at coordinate 74,651 of JAMKCH010052403.1, forward strand.
AAGGTTCTTCAACGAACCAAAAATAGTTCTTTTACTTCTGTATAGCACCTTTTATGGTTCTGTTAGGAGCCTTTTGGGTTCTCAGATTTTTAAGAACCATTTTTGAGGGTTCCATTCTTAAAGGTTCCATATAGAGGACAAACAAAGTTCTAAGCCGTATTTTTTTTCTTAGAGTGTAGGGAATCATTGTCTCCTCCCGGAATATTTTGTGTGAATGATGCTTCCCTCGAAGTGGGTCTCGAACCCCATCGGCAGCCTTCTTCGTATACGACCTCAGCCAAGGGTAACCATAAATACATTAAATACATTGAAAGCCACTATCAGTGAGTTTCTCTAGGATGTAAATAAACACCTCCCTCAATTTCTGTTGAAGTTGTGTTTTTGCATTGCTGTATTGGAAATTGTAGTAAGTGGCAAAGCTGAAAACAGCATAGTTTTTAAACACAAGCTATTTTGCCAAAAATGTCGTGATCCCGACCTTTTTAACGTCTAGAAGCAGTCGTAAACGAAACCTTTAAGACCAATTTAAATGATTTAGTGATTGTTTTTACGAAGAACAGTAATATCAAGTGTTGATATGTCCTAACACTGACAATTAGGAGATAAAATGGCGGGTTTTGAATTTGAAAAAAAGAGGACTGATTGTTGCTTTAATGCATGTACGATTACCTGAATAGAGTAATCCTTGTGAGAACGAGTATCTTGCTCACTTCATAACGAGATCACGTATGACGGATGAAGTATTAAAACTTCGTGAAATCAAATTAGCACTCATTTTCTCAGCAATAAATTCCAATTATACTTGGGCGACATTTTACATTCACACAGCGGCTACCACACATTTACATCAATTCAATATTACTTAATTTAAGCAATATAATAACCTGTTGTAGAAACGGTGGCAATCAATAACAAGAAAAAAATAACCTAGAAGCAACTAAAGGTAAGAACGACGGGATGCAAAAAGGTGTCAACGCGCGTACGAAGATTGAAGACAGTCAACTGTAGACAAATGTGGTCTGCAATGAGACATAAGCTTTTATTTTTACGTCCTAAGTCATCTTCAGTGCAGTTGTATTCTTACTGGACTGCTAAATTACGTAGATATCGTAGAACTGTACCGAGAGTGGCCACCATTTTAATCAGGGCACGTAATCCACTTTCCAACGTGTACATAATTAGCAATCCAGTGTTGAAAAATAACTAAAAGTACATGGATTCGAATTTCTTGACCTACATATTGAGTTAATTTCGAAGTTCACATTTAGAAGATATCAAATCAAAATTGTTGACAGCTGTCAAGAACAACTATCAATTACCTGAATTTTATGTTTCTCAAATTGAAATCTAGAGATTCCTGACGTAAACGCATCCTAACAGCTTCTAAACGAGATTGATATCGGCGTGTTTCTTTTATCAATTTTGATTAAGGCTAATTTCTTATTCATGGGTTATGCTTCAATGCCCCCAAATGCAGCGATTCATCATCAAGTCGTCAAAACTTTCAAACTGCCGCTGGGTCTGTTACGGTTAAAGTGCGTACTCCATAGAATTCTAGATTATTCTGAACAATTCCGGACGATTTCGATTATCCTTTGAAAACATCAGGGAACGAGTCTTCATGACACCGGTAAAGCAGATCATTTCATATGCCATTACGTACCGACATGTGTATGAAATTGTAGAACAGTAACATAGGCAAGTTCATGGTCTTATACTCCAAGACAAGCTTCCAAAACAGCGCTCCCAAAATCCATGGATTGGGGACACGTCCTGCTATTTTCAAATTAGGGGTCACAATTTCATAATAACACCTCCCAACCACGCCAAATTTTTATAGCTTGGGTATTACTACAAAAATTGACCAAGTAAATGAAAAATAAAATGAACCTTTTCTTGCTTGAATATGGGTGTCTTGACTGCCCACATCAGTGGTGCAAGTTACATAAAACAAAATTGATTGGGTGTTCCTTTAGGAGTGATTCTAGGAAATTCCCTAGGCACCAAAGGTAGTAATCAATTAGGCACTTAAAAGTGTTTTAACACGCTTTAAAAAGCGTTTTTGATTTGATGTAAACAGTATCTTTGCCGTTGCCGTTGTTTTTTTTTTTAGGAAAGTGTGTAAAACACGGACAAAAACTATACAGAATAAGAAACAAATGTCTCAGACACCGATGCTGTTTAATAAAGCTTTTTAATAAAGGTGATTGATAAAGCTGAAAATCAGTTTGGAAGTTAGCACGCAATATGAAGAATATCGGAATGGATATGAGTTACTTCTACCTTTCTTATTTAACGAGCTGCCTTAAGGTGGTTTTGAGTACATCTTGGACTATAGTAAAAACACATTTCTACACGAGGAAGAACTTCAATGCTCAAAAAACTATATTTTTATATGGATTCGTCATAAAATATTAATTTTGAAAATCTTTTTAAAAATGACTTCCCATTTTGAAGATATTTTTTTATTTAGTGTATACAATGTTGTAGAGTGAAGCCAACGAATAAGTAGACTGTCCCACAGTCTCGGCTCTGTCCTCGGATTCAGGGCACAGTAGGTTCAATTAACATAAAATCAAACTTATTTATTTATTGGAATTGCACTCACCAACAGGATGCATCCAATGTATATTGAATGTACAAAATAAATTAATAAAAAATAAAACTCCTAAAAAAATCAGGCTGGGCCCTCCCTGCAGCCTTGGGCATCTGTCCTTTTAATACTGCGCTGCCACATTTTTTGCCCCCAATGGCCGCCCATCCTGAGAGGGTCTAACGAATAAGTTGACATTAAAGGGTGATTTAAGTATATGAAATTTGTATCTTGATAAAATGGACTTCACCCCAAAAGCCAATCTGTGAAGTTTCGCGCCGATATTTCAATCCGTTTTGATGTGAGGGCTAAAAACGTGATTTTGTAAGCCCCATAGAGTACTGTGTAAAATTAATATTGGTCTACCAAAAATAGGTCACATTTTCGTTTATAACTTCCAAACCAAACATCTTTTATCCCTAAGATTTCACAGGGTAAATGAGAAAATAGCTTTCTTCTGATACAAACATTTTGACCACTTCCGCTAAAATCTGGGGTCCCTGGTGACGAGGCTAATAGCGATCGGACCATTGACCTTTAATTGGCTTTCTTGTTTAAGTTGTTAGTTCGATTTGTATTGGTCCTAAAATTCGTAAATCTTCTTCATAGCGTATCCACAAGTCATTGGTAATGGCTTGCGGTGGTGTCAGGATTATTCAACTGAGTATGCTGATCCGGGGCCGCGTGTATCTATGACACGGACGCTCCTAACATGGCCCGCTTTGAGGCTGGGGCGGATTGGGAAAAGCCTCAGGGGTTTTCACCCTGCTCTTATTCGACACTGACTGCGATGTACATATACAGCTGTGACTGGACAGGATGCTTTCTTGTTCCCTTTGCCCAATTCCAAGTGAACCATGGAAGAGAGTGGTATTCTGTATTTAATCAATAGTTGGTATACAGATCAAATCCAGGATTGATAGTACCCGAATAAATCCCAGCAAGTGACCCACCGGGATTCGAACCCGGGATTTTTTGGTAATTTGCGCCACAGGCAAGCACCCTAACCGCTAGGCCACGCTCTCCCAATTCGTAAATGACTACTGCTATTCTGATTTCAGCTTTAATATGTAGGAATGTGTTTTTAGGTCAACAAAAAAAAAGTTTGTCTCAGAAGACCGCGCGCATTTTGTTTAAAATATGTCTTTTAGCGCATTATATTTTTTTAAGGTTTTTACTCGCTTGAAAGATTTTTTCTTAATTTTCAGAAAAATATGAAAATTCGGCCGAAAAAAAATTGGTAAAAGTGGGTATTTAAAAAAAATAGTTAAAAAATCCCGCATTTCCCATTAACATTTTTTCTAAAAAAGCGCATTTCGCATTTGCATTTTTCACATTTCTTCTGAGACAAACTTTTTTTGCTTTATCCGTGCTACCATTAGTTCTCTTAAAATAGATCATCAAAGACGCGTTCAAAACCCCTCCAGACCAGAGCAACCCCGAGCCCGTTTTGATACTGATAGAATTTGCGAAAGTCAGAACTTGATGTATCACGAAATGTTAACACCGTAGACATTGTTATCTTGAAAATACCAATATCAGTAATATTTCAAAATGGATTAAACTATCAGATGTAGTTTTTTTTTCTAAAGTGCAATTTTTTTTCTTTTTAACTGTACTGTTCCAATAGCGGGTGCGTCTCAGAAAAAAATGTATGTTCTTTTTAATTGTTTTTTTTTAACACGAAGAACATAGGTTTAAGGTAAACTATTTGTCTAAATTGTTACTTGAGAGAGTATAAGGCATATGACAGATTTCCTCCATAGAGTTTAAATCTCACTTGGGTTACATTACACGAATTTACCTTTTGGGCAGCAACTGATTTCCGGCAAAATTGTAACCGAGGTACTCATTTTACCTATTAATTACACCGAATTTTAAAACTCTTAACTTTTAATAAAAATTGCATACATAACTAAGAGTTACTTTTTATATAATTCTTTGAATTTACTTCATAATTTATACCATATGGTTTCATTGTTCATAGACAAGCAAAATCAGCCATCAAATGGGTGCAAGAAAATGTACACTATTCTATTCGGTTAGCTGTATCTTAAAGAGTAGCTCTGTAATACTCCTCATATCTCCAACATACTTATATTGCAATTTTATGGACCTCTAAAAGGAGTTTACACACTCTACTCTACAGAATATACTACATTGTCACGGAGGTGGAAGATAAGCAAGAGGATTTAATGTGATTTCAGCACTACCCAGAAAGACGTTGTACGGATTCAAAATGGCGGTCCCCAAAACGATTCTTATGCAGCACGCCAAATTCTCCCGCCGAAAAATGAAAAACTACTTTCCCGAAGGACGTTTCCATAAAATTTGGCTCACAATAGGAGAACTTAAATACATTTACATTACTGAAATGAAAATTTAAAAACGTTACTCGAGTCCGATTTAAGGTAAAATATTTATTTTTGTTAATTAGCCTAATTAATAAACGCCATGGCCGATTTTTCCACCAAATATGCGCAACAGATATTTAGGCTATTACATGTAATCTTGAGCAAAAATAATGTGTTATTGTTATCTTATTATATTTCAGTTTCAAACACAAAGTTTTGTGATGAAACCGATGTTTTCGGCACAGATAAAAATGACTGAGCAAAACTCTGGGTTTTGCATTGAAAACTCTGAGTTTTGTTCACAAATCCTAGGTTTTTGTGTGGAAACCTTGGGGTTTGATAGATAGGTGTCGATCAAAACGTTGGGGTTTGTAATTGAAAATTCAGGAGTTTGTGTATATTGGACAAAATCCTCCATAGCCGGAAAGCTGTGTAATCCACACGAGACCACAACACAAAATCAAACGAGATAATAATGATATTTAGATGAATTAGGGTGTTTTGAAGTTGTGATTTGTTACGCGCAAGCGCTTTACACCTTCAGCATTCTATTTGGAGCCCAGTCATGGACAAATGGACGAATTAGTTTTGAGCTGCGAACGTATTATGCGCAGATACCGCGATAACTGTGCGTTTGTTGCGGTTATTAAAATTGCGCATCTCTACGCCTGCCTTCCTGCTTTGCTGAATGCCGAATGTGTTGCGGATTTTCTTGCCCCCAAAGACGCCCAATTTTAAAAAAAAGGTCAATTTCCGTGGTTTTCGGCGTGTTGTTTAATGGAAAAAGTAAGTCGGGTGGACCCTCATTTTAATTATTCAAAAATTTGAAGAACGAATCGGGACATCAACATATTAGAAATACAAAATTTTATCGAGAAGTTTTTATTTTGTGGGCGATCCAAACGTTCTAATTTTGATTTTTCCCATAGTAGATGCGGGGTTTAAAAAGTGAACAAAACATACCTTTTTGTTTGGCTATAGCGCAAAAAAAACAAAAGTCGGTGACCCCCAAATTTTGTATTTCCAGATTCTTAATCAGCAACGTTGTAAATATACCATATATATGAATTCTGAGAAAAGTTTATCGAGTAGATCACTAACACGTGTCAAACCCTTAAGGACATATGATCTAATTTATCAGTTATTTTTTATTTGCATGGGTTTTGAAACTTTGTGCAATATTTTAATTTGTGCAAATTATGTATGAATATCTTTGTTGTCTTGGGATCTTCTGAGTATTCGAAAAAGGCCCTTCTTTTCAAAAAAAGTAGGACCTTTTTGGTAAAAGTGGAGCTTCAACCCCCTAAAATCGTCTTTTTGGAATTTTTAACATTATATGACCAAGTGGCTTTCATGTCAAAATTTCTCTAATTTTGGACCTGTTATCAAAAAATTCAGCAAAAAAAGGGACCTTTGGCCCCTTTTGTGGAATTTGGTGGGGGGGGGTGCGACGCACCCCACCCCCCGCCCTGCGTAGGGCCTGGGCTTGCACTTTGGTGACCGTGCTGTTTGTTGCTTCTAGCACATCCGGCAGCCATCAGCAGGTGTCTCAATTCTATTTTTTTCATGATGATCTTGTATTTATTGTATATGGTTGATTTCTGCCAATGAATAAATAAATCAAATAAAAAAAATTAAATACCTTATATGAGCACCCATTTATTCCTGCAACATGAATCTTTAAACATTTTAAATTTAATAAACCGTACCTCCTGCCTGAGTCATAGCGCGGGCGTTATTTTAACAGTGTTTTGGGTGGAGCTTACTCATAGATTATCACACCTGACACTGTGAAGCAAAAATTTGACTCTTATGCAAACTGAGATTTACAATCTTGGACAATAAAATAGTTTGAAACGCTCACCCAGCATATTTCTTACATCGAGTACCCGGGGTAGAGCCCGAACTCCAAGCTCCTGTTATCAGTCCATTGAAAGCCCAAACCTTACCCCTGTAAAACCTACCCTCACCAACCGCATCAATCAAATGTTGGGGAGGAATTGGCAAAACTTGATGATGACCAATACCTGATCAACATTGAAAAGGGGGGGGGGGGGGTAGCGGACCGTGAAAACGGGACAACAGTTTTAAGAAAATCGTTCAAAGTGTTCCAACAATTCACATGACTGTAGGATTGAATTCGATAAACCTATGCAAGTCCGATGTGGGAAAGTAATTATAGTCCGCCGGGAGCCGACACAGTCCGTGGCTCCATAGACGAACAACGGGAATAGAACGTGAAAATAAAGAGTCAAGAATCGATGCCCCATTCTTTACAGTTGTAGCTCTGAGTACGGCGGACTAAAATTACTTCTACACCTGCGGACCACAGCCTTTTGTCTCACCTTGGTCGCTTTATTGATTATATGTCAGAAGTTCAAGGTGCCCATTGGACCTACGAATCTTGTTTAAGACTTAAATATTGTACGCTACGAAATAATAAAATCATGAATTACAGCAGATTTCGACCTTTTCTAAACTACATTATTAGGTGGGTGGTCGGACGTACTAAACTACAACAAAGCCAACCAATACATTCCACATAATGTGATTTTGTTTCTTCCTGAAGATTGACAAAATGCCAATAATTTAAAAAACACCAAAGCATGTCGATCGTGTATTATGTATTACATTGGTAATGCTCGATCAACAAAGCAAAAAAACACGGCATAATCTGTAAAGGGTGAGTGAGACACACGGTCTAAAGACCGAGTGATGATTTAATAAGGCTTTTGGTCTAGATGAAGTGATAAAGGTGAAGATCAATTTAGAAGTTACCACGCGATAAGATATGCCAGGTCGGGGATTAGAATAGATTTGCTTTTCTTCAACCGTGTATGATTACTTCTCTAGCTTTTCCAATTTGTGACATGTCAGAAAATAGAATATAATACCATCTTTGACATTCATGAAAAACTTCAGCAGACACAAATTGACATTTTAACAACTGTAAAAGTTTAATATTAATTGTTAGACGCCACTACCAAGGACCAGACGGAAAAACTTTGGGGCATTCAATGTTCAAATTTGTATGTACAGAGCCAGCAGGAAAAAAATGAATAATAAAAAAGAAAAAAGAGAAGAGGAAAGAAAAAAATAAAATACAGAAATAAAAAATCAGAACAAAAACACAATGATACATTACCTATACATTAATGTTAAAATTTTTTATTATTACGTACTAAGGGCATCAATTAGGAACGGCCCAGGTAGGGCTGTAGAATGAAGCCTTTAAAAAATAACAAATGCTCAGGAAAGGATGAAAAATTTGTATAAAAGACACAGTGTGACAGACGAGTACAGAAAAAGCAAAGATTAGATAATTATCACCAGAGGTGGACATCGATCGTAAAGGTGAACGAGCAATTACCCAAACAGATGTCCCTTAGAATGCTTAATATTTTTTATTTTTGATTTTTGCAGCTAATGTAAATTGTCTTTGGTACAAAAATTGTGAAATTTCACTTTACTATAGAAAGCAAATACTACCGACATGGTTTACATTTAAATTAAGGAAATGAAAATCGTCGATTTTGTTTTGACTCTCAAGGGCATTTCTTTGTAGCAGGTAAGAATTATTGGGGTGTCTTATCATATATGAAATCACTATGACACACTTATAGATGGGCCCAACAATCTCTGTTGCACCCTTTATACAAAAACTTAAATGAGTGGAAATCGGAACCAAAATATGCAAGCTGTAAATGAAAAATAAAGCCATATAAGTAATTACACTTCAAAACATACACATAGGGCAAAAAATAACAAGAATGGAAGAGCCCACTTTACAAAAAATGAAATAATATGAGCGCAGGAGTATGAGACAATACTTTGTCTCCAGGAAAGGATGTCGTAAAGAAGCAGAAAAGTTTAGCGAGGAAGAAGTAAAAGAGAGACAGAGACGGGAGGGAAAGGAAAGAAGGAGAAGAAATGAAAGTACGAGGGAATGGAGTGGTGAGTAAAGATTAGTGCGTATAAATGATGATAGTCAAGTGTAAATTGCTATTTGGGCGTGCTTTTAAAGGGCTGACTCAGAGATTTCCCGATGAGGGCGCACTCAATTTTCAAAAAAAATTGTGTTTTTGCATGTACATTAATGCTTGTCCATATATTAATCATTGTGTGAAAAACTAAGCTCAAAATCGAAAACTCCTTAATTCCTATAGAAAAACCAGAGAACTCTGTGTTAAAATTCCGGATCCGAATTTTTGTTATACCATCAGGGGGATCCTATTCTGGCACTGTTATACTGTGCATAAACGTTTACGTCATGAAACGGAAAGATCGCTGATCATATCTATACGTTGGAATGGGTCTTTTTAGGTGACTATCTTAGTTCTAAATGACAATTTCTACTCTAAAATAATTATTATTTCGATAATCTCTAGTCAGCTTTAATATTTTTATTGTTGTTCCCCACAATGTGCCAAAACTGGGCTGATCATGATCGAACGAGATGATTGTGACTAATGGCCGATTCGGTCTGCTGACACGATTGTACCAGTATCCAAAAGGGTTGTGTTAAATGACAGAACAAGGTACAGGGACAATAATGACAAATATGGCCTAAAGACTGGTAAGAAGAAACAATTTTCATTATTATATTACGAAAACATCTCACAATAGCATATCAAAAGGCTAAAAAATTCAAGAGAAGGGACACGCGTTGATTTTAGGGACGAAATATTTATGCAGGAGGTAACAATATTATATGAAATTGTTTATAATAATGTTTTTGACATTACCATAATAGTATGCAGTTCCTGACTCGGCGGTTTATAGTTAAATAAAGCAATGCGTTGCCCAACTATAAAATCTCACATTTCTTTAGGTACTTGTAAACTGTCCAATTTTAAGGACAAAAACTCCAAATTTAAAACATGTTTCACCAAGTTTCATTATTTTTACGGTCAAAACATAACAAGTTGACAATGTTGGACATGAAACATGAACACCTAAAGTACAAAGTATATGCATCAAAATGTACTTGTATCGGTTGACTTAAAAAATCCGAATTGTTTTCAAACAGTCGACACTACACGCTGTTGCCTCATAAGAGTTGGAATTTTTTTTCAGGAACCCAATCTTAAAAAGTTTCTTCTATATGGAAATGTGATATAATAATGTTGTTTTGAATTCCAAGGTTACTAGAGATTGTCCTGACTGCGATTTATCGAGTTAAATAAGCATGCGTTGACCCAAGTTATAAAATCTTACATTTCTAATGTTCTTTGTATGGTGCAATTGGTTTCATGTTAGTTGTCATATGAAAATTGAATGCATGTTAAATGTACACAACAGATATTGGTACATAGTAGGGGCACGAGCCATTTTTGAAAACAAAATGAAACATTACAGCATAAAAAGGCCAATAATGTGACGGGGCCATAGAGTGTCTTTCAGTCATCAACAACCAAGATGCTGATTCCTCACCAGGTCTAGCATTAACAAAGTCAATGGTCATCAGTGTGTATTGAAAGGATATCTTGTTGCCAGCCCCTCGTGTGAGCTTTATCTACACAGATTTTATAGGAATAGATATTGGTACGGGGCAGGCATATATATCATGAATCAAAACATAATGGAGCAGAAGAGTTGTTAAGAAAATGAACAGTTATTTTCCATATCTGAGAGCTTTTCTACACGCTCACAATAATATCAATTCAAGTTACCGTGGTTCTCACGGAGCTAGAGACCACATCTTGAGAACTGTCTTGCCCACGCACGTAAAGGGATAGCAACGAGAGCTATGCTTTGAATGGGGTGTGCGTTTTGCTTAAGCGAAGTAGAGTGAGTTTATAATGATTTCATGAAGTAAAGGGCATGTGTTTTCTGCAGTTCAAACTGGAAGCTTATGCTGCAGTCTCTACAGTCTGTTACCATATACATCGTGTCTATGTTTGGTAGACGGTTGCGTTGTGGAAAGCAGATATAGTCCGGGCGGGAGCCACGCAGTCGGGGCTCCATAGACGGTAACGGAATAATAAAGCGTGAAATAATGTTGCGTGAGGATGTAAACGTGAATCGATTGCCATATGTTCACCATTTGTTTCCCGGAATGAGTACGCAGGGGACTATAGTTACTATACACCGGGTATGATGCTGTATTCAAAGAATCTCTACCAATGGAAATTGGACGATAAAAACAAGCATAACTAAGAGTGTTGTGCACTTGTGGTGCAGTCTCCTAATTGTGTGTTATGATATATTTCACTATTACGATACACGGATTTGTGAATAGTTTTTCGCAAACAAATTAGCAGATAATTTCTCGAGTAAGATTTCAAAAATCAGAAGCAGTCATATGGGGTGTCCGAATATATATCAATAACAGAACAACCACTGTTCGAATCAAAAAACTTTAGTTCAATTTTATTTCATAAAACCATCTGCCATCTGGAGGGCAAGCTAATAATCAACAAGTCAACATTACTGACCAAATGGTGTTTTTTAACAATTTGCAAGTGCACCAATCTTGTTCAGTTTCTAATGCAAAATATAACAACGTTAAATGCTAACACAGACCGGTTTATACCATACTGTTGTCAAATATGTAAAACGTGCATATAAAATTGTAAATATAGGCACTACTTAATTGTCTTACAAGACTTACCTTGAAATGGGGTCTACTCTAAATAAAATATATTTCGCAAGAATTGAAAAACTTTATCAAACGAAGGGGACTTGTACGCAGGGGGCACGGGGCGTATCACAATGGATAAACTCATTTGGTGTAATAACTGCTTAAATATTGGTGTATGTACCAAAATATGCGTATTATATATGTACATGTGACATACTTCTTTAATTTGGTGTATAATTTGTCTTACCTTTTAATATTGGTGTGTTCGTAACGTAAGTAAAGTCGTCGTCGGCCAGAGCAAGGCTCGTGCGCGGGTGCATTATAGTGCCCCTTTTCTCTGTCCTTCGCGTTTTGGAGTCAGACTCCATCCGATTATTGAAATCATACAGAGAAGAGAAGGAAAAAAGAACGACTGAACCGCGCGACGCTAAAGACTGGAACCGTAGAAACAACCCAAACCAACGAACCTTCTCTTCCCCGCTAGCCTGGTAAGCACCGACCAGACCCCCGAAGTAAGATATTGAAAGTATTCCCAGAGAGACTTGAGAGGTTTAGGGCAATAAAAGTACGAAAAGTACCATCAGAACGAAAGAAGGGACAGCCCCCCCCCCCCCCCCCAAGGCAGCAAGAACCTAATGGAAAGAAACGACGAGAAAAAATACCGGGGACCCCCGAGCCGCCGATTGTTTATTACGTTTTGTTGACGGTGTTCAAAAACCCTTATACTGCTAGAGCTATTTTAAGCAGTGGCTGTTATGCTGGCAGCCATGAATAAAGTGCAATGAGTGGGAAAAAACACCGTACATGATATGGAATTATGAAATATACACGGACCGTGGATTTTATGAATGTATATGCGTATCATTGTTTGTTTAAGGTTGATGACACAGCTAGCCACAAAGGGTGCATTGACTAGGACGCTTTAAATAGTATGCACTTGGCACTCTATGCAAATAAACAAGAGTAAGTCGCTGTGGGATATACTACCGGAAAGCCGTAAAAAAGCAGCCTTCTTGTCAGGCATTTTGATCTTTTCTTCGAAGTTTTGAACACAGAATGATAATATGCCAGATGGTATGTTTTCATCTTCTCAATTTTTATAGCCGCATTTTGTTCGTGAGACATAGATAACATGTTGCAGTGACTTGAAATTGTGTCTGAGCAACTACAGCGAAGCGTTAATATGCGACAAGGCGAAGAATCGCTTCTAAACTTCTACTTTGTTTAAGGGACACAGACATGGCTAATTCTCATATGTCCACAAAACAGATGTAAATTTCAGAAAGACAATATTGTACATTTAAATTTGCGGGTTATTTTTTTCAAATCCATATTCAGGAGAAGTATTGAAAAGACTCTTATATCTGCGGGCCTATTCTTGGCATTGTAATTTTACAAGCGTGTGCACATTTTTATGGACTCGTTTTTTGTAGTTATTATATGGACATTTTTTGACCATTAGGCATGCAATGTTGCGCCAGTATCATGCTTGGTTACGGCTAAAGTGGCAAGACAACAGAATCCAGAATGCAACAAAGATTTTGATTGAATTCTGTTTTAATTTTACGCTTAGTTATTGCCGATAGTGACTTTAATTGGTTATTTCTGTTTTTTTGGTATTAAGGAATTCCATATATTTTAACCTGTATCAGTAGGCGGCTCACATTTTGACTGGCCTCCTGTAACTTATTTTACTGCGATTAGTATCATTACTACCATATGTCGGGGGAAATTGGCTTTTGTTACTCACTCACGAAGACGAAATCTCGTTTCCCTAACGCCTTTGTATTGCGCTTTTAAAATTCCGTTAGGATAAGAAGGGATATGAATATGAATATTATTTATGCAAATTTTTATAATATTATTTGTACGATGGGCTGTCTATAGGAGGATTTTGCTATAAACAGCCTGTAGTAACCTAATTATACCTAATGAATAATGCAATTTTCCTCCTAACATTATCATTTACACTCGTTTCACCCCTTTTGCGCAGTGGATCTGCCCTCTGCCTTAAGAGGAAGGTATGACATTGGTTTGTACCTTTGTGACTAAACAAGGTGTCCTTTTAGGTCTGGCTGCGCTCAGGATGCCGCATGAAGAAAAAAAAAAACATGCCAAAGGATATTAAGCCACAATAGAAAGGACTATATTTATTTTGCATTATGAAAGCCACTGCCATGTTGTAGTTGGCAGACGACATGGAATCGATAAACAATTGTTTGGGGCTGCTATTAAAACGTAAGATCCTTCCGACTTTTATTCAGTTGAAGCATCCATGGTTGAAGGGAATAAAAAACATGTCCCTTGAAATAGAAAAAACAGACAGAGATCAAATCTATGTGCGTGGCATACGTATAGCCCTTTTTCTTTTACCATTACCACAGTCTTTTTTTATTCAAATACATTATATTTACAGATAGTGGTAACCGACCGCGATTAACCTCTGAATATCATCAGACCGGTTTTTTCCGAAAAGTTTCAGAGACCAATAATAAAACGGTTCTGATTAATATTCATGGCTTTACACAATGAAGGACAATTAAATAAAATAAAACTTAGAGAAAAAATGCAGATGTACAACAATGAAGAATGATTGACTCAATGAAATCGGATTATCTATATAAGTGTTCGCGTTATCTGGCGGATTACGATTCGGCCAAAGGAGTGATTCCAAGTCATGCAAATTTCCAAACTCTATTTTAAAAGGACAACTGAAATATTTTGTCTTTATGTTTAAATAAACAAGATGAAATACTGATGACTCAATACAAAAGCTATGTGATTATCGGAGCTTAACATCTACTTGTTGCTAGTCTATCGATTCGATTCAGTCAATGTAGTGATTACAAGTATCCAAATTCTCCTACTCTATTTCAAGGACGTTGAATAGTTGACTCTCTTGATTTGTCTGTAAAGTCGTGACAAAAATTGAGCAACACTCCTTTAACACGAGATCAGTAAACTATAAAGGGATTTTAAAAATCTGGGGATTGTTTATAAAAGATAAGGGATGAAAGATAGGGACTCTCTGCCTCGTTTCTTTCTGAAGCGCAAACGATTGCCAGTAAATAAAAGCTGAAACATAGGCAAATTAGTGCAATAAAGTTGTTTTTGACCAAAACATTGCACGGAAAACAAATTTTTGTGTATCCACTACATTCAAATTGCCAACAGAATAAAGTTCCCAAAGTCTAGAAAATCACACAATGTGAAACCTACTCCAAATCCATATGTTCATATGGATTCAAAAAGGTAGATTTGGCTATCATTTGGCATATGACGTCCTTTAGTTAGAATTATATGATCATAACAAGGTTCTTTTCAGGGATCTTGCGGGTAATTCTTTCAGAGTGTTCCGATTTTGACGAAAACTATAGTCCAAATTGTTATTTGTTCATATCCTATAACAAAAATGTATTATTTGCTGTATTTGGCATTTTAGTATGTAAAGTAGATGGTAGTAGAATGACCCGATAGGATACGCAGACCATTGTTACAGATATTTGACATCTAATTACGTGAACCAAATGGTGAAATGTGCAAGTATTATATATTCTGGTCCGTAGGGACTATATGAAGAATGTGGGACGAGGTGAATTCGGATAGAGAGTGATGTCATAGTGCCAGCTAGCACTAATCCTTGTTTTGCCTAGAAAGTGTACAAAACTTTTTTTTTAATTTTTTAGGTTTTTTCTTTTTTTAAAATTAAAATAAGATCTTTGATATATCTGGAAAAATGGGTTTCAAGCAATAAATTTATTAAAGAAATTAAATGACAAAACATTCAGGCTGATATTCTCAAAGGGGGTCGAACTTTAGACCTGGTTTAAACCAGGCTTAGTCATTCATGAGTGGACCTTTTCCTTTCAGCATACTCTAAAGTTTGCTTTAACGGGAGAAAAATCCTCAAAGATGGGCGTTAATTCAGCCCATCCTGAGGGATTTTCTCACCCGTTATTGTCAACTTTCATATGTGTGAATAAAAAATACCAGCCTATGACATTATAAGTTTTAAAAATCCTCTCTTTAAAACATGCACATGGCTATAACGAGGAACACTGTTCTTTCTTCATAGTATCATTATTCACCCCATCTGAGTAAAAGTATCACGACCCCGAAATAAATTTACAAAGTGTAGATGTCCAATATTTGGTTGGCTAAATATTTCATCTCAGATCAGAGATCATTATTTATAGAAAATGCATCCAAATTAGCCAGGGGTACAAGGGTTATTACGCAAGGCCAGAGAGTACATTGTATAATGCTACAGACATTGTTATAAATCAAGAAAAGATAATCACTTCAATTCCTGTACCAATTTATATTACAATTGTCTCTACGGGTTTATCACATGATTAACCTACGATTATTTCACTAAATTATGTTGTTTTTTGCGGTTTATACGTCTACTTGGTATCTAATTCAATTTAAAAGGTCACGGACAAGATACAGGTAACGTTTAGAGTCATTGTCCTTAAAGTATCACCAATGGCTGTGTAATATTAAAAAAGTCCTAAGATATTAAACGTGATATAACACGTTTCGTTTCTGAAAAAAAAATCAAAGACTTATGTTTGGTATTACTTGCACTGGCATACGCCTCCGTGACTATATATTTTAATACATTTGTATTTTTTTCAAGCAGTGTTTATGAGACAATTACTAGAAGCATCTTTAAATCTTCAAATAAAAAAATACAAGTATTTATGTGTTTTGTCCATGATTTACTTTAAGCTCTTTCGTAGATTTTCTATGTGATTTGTTTTTAAAAAACTGACGATATGATTCAAAATTTTTAAGTTTTTCCTTGTATTTGGGATATGTAGTTTAACTTTTGGGTAACGATTATGCGTTTTGTGTAGTACACAACCCATAACACACTGTGTAAAGTAACTTACAGAATCATAGGCAGTTAACAAAATAAACATTTCCTTTTATGATGATGAGTTCTTTAAGGAAGGTTCTGTGTTTCCAGCACAACGATTCTTTTGTAATTTGTTTTCGACTACAACCTCCCTTAGTTTTGATGGTCACCTGAAACTAGATTTCACACACAAAATCTATGGGCGACGTCATTCGCGTCAGGACCGATGAAAATGGGGGTAAACGGGGTGTGTATATCATAACCCCCCGAGCGCGTAATTCCTCTCGGCGTCCCTGGGTGACGCGATGACGTCCACAAACCAAGGTAGAGTTCAATCGAGAGGAAAAAGTATATTAAAAGTGTTATATAAAATAATCTTCAAAACAAAAAGGATTAACCCCAAATAAGTGTGTGGCTTGTTTGTTTGTAACGTACTCCTTATAAAGTTTTTAGGTCATATAAAAAGCGTAGCTCAATAGAAAGCGCAGACTGTGATCATTGGACCGTTTAGGTTGTCTTCTTAAACTCGCTTGCATCTCTCTCACCAGGAATGAAATGGGAAACTCTTATGGGAAATATCACAATTTAAGTGCTAATAGACAGTGTGCTAATTGACCAGCAGCACCCTTAATGAAGCAGCATGCAATCTGACGAATTCCTGTGGCCGGTGTAATGGCCTTGCGCATTGACACAACATTGCTGTGTATGCGTTTTTTATGTGTGGTGGTTGTATTATACAAATACTACATGGTTGGAGGGGAAATAGTGCAATCTACTTTCCCGACGGTACTGGCTACCGGCCTACCACCCCGAACCGAAAGGGTGAGGGGTGGGGTGGGTAGGCCTGTAGCCAGTACCGCGGCGAAAATAGTTGCACTATTTCCCGACCCCATAAATGTAGTATTTGTTTTATTACACCTTATAAATGTTTATGAGATAATGGCATATAAGAATTTTAACCATATCGTGTTGACTGTACTTGGCTTTTTTTTAAAAATCTCCATCATTCCGCTTTAGTTACGAACCTGCCTACAATTAAGGAGTCCGTTGGAAACTTGATTTGAATTTGAACCCTACAAATTAGGTATCATGTAAAGGGTAATGAAAACAAGAAAAAAGGAATGGTGTATAACATCAGCTCAATACATGAAAGTATGGGGAGTTATGCCTATTCTTATGTTAAGGGCGGAGGGACTTTTGTCAGTCAACCGACCCTCCACATACTGATTTCTTTATATATTTGGCAGAAGATCAAGGTCACCCAAAATTTATTAAACAGCACAAATGTTGTCCAAATAATTTTTTTTAAATATTCTGACCAATATATTGGTGTTTCAAATAAAATTAGTTTGTATAAAAAACAGAAAACTTACCTTATGTTTAAATGGGTATTTTTTAAAAAAAAATCCACGTCAAGAATTTGAGTTGCAACTATTCCCCCATAAAACTCAGAGGAGATCACGGAACTAAACTTAAGTTAATCTGAGAGTAATAGAGCCGACCGGTGGAGGCGGGGGACGGTATAGCACCAACAAGGGAAAAGGAAAAAAATTTTTTATTTTTTTCATTTAAATGAAAAAAAGAAAAAAGGGCGAACAGGAGGAAAAGAAGAGGGAAAAAGAAAGGGCCAACACCCCACTTCCCTACATTTATCCTGACCCTCCCTCATAATAATGAACGGTCCCTTCTTATTAAACCCATTACTTAATTTAATTGTCCATGTTTCATTTTGTATTTTTCATAAGATTGTTGATAATAAAAAATTACTATTCAGTCATTAGATTCTTCTTTCCCCTTTTCTTGGCTTAAAAGTCATCCCACTTGATTTATTACAAACTTCAGTCGGGATCACACGTAGTCTCTACCAATCCTTTATTGTCCACATACCGTCGCATGGTATAATACATACAACCTGCTGTGGAGGCTACGATCCAGGTCGTATTCGGGAGAGAGGCATGGATTTATGCGCAGAATGCCTTTGCGCAACTTGTCGCAACGAAGATTTTTTCAAGCTTGACAATTTTCTCATCAAGAAATCATATTTCCATAAAACAACTCGCTGTTTAATGGCAATGTGGTTGTTTATCATCAAATGAACAATTTAGTGGTTAGGGAATGCGCAAAAACGAACCTGAAAATAGCGTCACAAACTGTAGTTTTGATAAAGTTCTGTCCACAACTACTGAAAGTGTTGAAAAGGCCGCTTAAATTGGTGACGTCAGCTTAATTGGGCCTGACCCCATGAAATGCTTTTTTCGTGGCACTAGTCTGAAAAATATCACAGCCTTCCGGACGACAAATCGTGTGTTTTGTGCATTTATTTGGTATTAACGCAGCAATTTCGTCGTCAAAGACGCTGACCGAGTCTGGCGGCGGCCATTTTGTTGTTGTTGTTAAAACAACGGAGCAAGTTCCTTCTTTTTTGGAGAACCGTAATAACTATAATGTGTGACTTAACGCTAAAATGGATAACTTTTGCCTCGGGTACGATGATGTAGGGAAAGTATGTAAAAAAAATACGCACGGAAATAGCTCAAAGTACAAATAGATCAATTTATCATCCCTGTGTACAGCGCAATTAACCAAGAAAGAAAGGACTTTGCATATTATCTCATGAATATTTATAAGGTGTATTAAACTGTGTATTATTATGCACTTTTAAGACGTTGGCGAAATTTCGTTTCCCCTTAACGTTATCCTTGGTTTGGCCCGTTCTTCCGTCAAATGATATGAATATTAATTGATGCGAATTAAAGATAATCCACTAGAAAAACAAAGATATGAATCTTAATTAATTTAAATAAAATAAGAGGTTCATTATTAACCTAATGAAGAATTAAAATTTCCCCTATACTCATTAATGAGGTAGTAATTATTATTATATTATCATGATGATCATTATTAGGACTAATAGTGGATTTAAGGGGAAATAATCTTTTTTAAACAAAAAAGTGGACTTAAGGGGAATTGATCCCTAAGGAATTTTTTGTTTGACACTCCGTCAAAGGATATGAAAAGTAATTTATGCAAATGAGTGGAATACCAAAGGCTACAATTAAGAAACAAAAAGACCTCATTATAATAAGAAAAATTAATAAATTCCTTATCCACTCATTCCATTCCAGACATGTAGTAGACAGAGTGAGGAAAGTGGTGGACGCTGTTTAGTTAAATTTACAAGAGAGCAACATAAAGCAGCATCCTTTCAAGAATCAATTACCGTCTGAAATGTTAGTAAAATGGGAACAAATTACTTATATGACACACATGCCCTATATATATTACTGTAAAAGCCGTATATTCTAGGCCATGAAAGCCGTGTACTCATGTACAAAAAAGCCCCACTCCAACTATTGTGCCTTTGTAGTCACGGAAAGGAATATTTCCATTTGAAAAAAAAATGTTACGTTTTTCAGCTTCGATGATAAATCCTAAAATCGTGTATACGGCTCTCAAATATCGGTTTTCACCAACAAGCCTGAAAGAGGTTCTATATAAGTCCCTTAATTGACGACACAATGATTTCAACAGCACTAACACGTCAGATAATTCCACGAATGTCCGTCTGTCACAAATGTCCACTTTTAGGATCACAAACTGGAATCATTTTTTTTTATTAAAACACTGAAGCTCTTTTGACTTGAAAGATGACAGCAAACGGATTAGCTTTTAAGTTCATGTGTTATCCATAATATCAGTTGATCCTGGTGTACTGCACCGATCTCCCACACTGGAGATCCAAAAATACTGCTTATATTATTTCACAGCTAGATTACCCCAATATCTAAAAATAGCTATTACAGGGTGTCTCCGAAAGAACATTACCCTCCAAAAACAGCCATTTTTACTTACTTAATCAATTTTTATCCTTGTTTTAGCTTTATATTATGAAAATATGTACTCTTTTTAACATTTGGTGAAAACAAGAAAGAAAACGGTGAAAAAATAAAAAAACAATGACTATTTCCCTAAAAATGATGCAAACCTACTTTGTCCACGGCTAGCATTAGCAGAGGAAACCATCGATGCAAATATCTCCAACATAAAAATGTTTAAGACCCTCCTGGCCAATAATACTCTCAAATTCGAAGGTTCATTGCTGGTTCTAGAGTTAATTGTTCATTTCTCTAAGGCACTGCAGCATTATTTATGGCTGATTGTCCTGTTCTTTGACGTCCTCTCCTTGCACCTTTTTAGAGTCTTGCCATGTTCCAGAATTTTTTCTCTGCTCCCCTTGATTGCCATCTTACTGGGAACTCTACTTTGAGGGAAACTTTTACCCATTCACGATGAACGAAACGATGGTCCTTTAACCCAAGAGCAGGTCAGTAGAATATGCCATTGTAGGAGTCACGCCCAATGCCATTATTTGAAATGCGCTTTAACCAAATTCATATTTGTATTATGATAGGAGACGGGTGAAGGGATTTAGGTCACTTCATTCTGAAGAACAAATTAACTGCGTGTTTCAAGTGCATGTGAACAAATTAATTAAATCTGAGGAGTTACGTGTGCTCAAATCCATAAGAATAATTTACACTGTACATGTTCTCTGCTATTGCAAGCCGTGGACAAAGTAGGTTTGCATCATTTTTAGGGAAATAGTCATTGTTTGCTTATTTTTTCACCGTTGTCTTTCTTGTTTTCACCATATGTTCAAAAAAGTACATATTTTCATAATATAAAGCTAAACAAGGAATAGAATTGATTAAGTAAGCAAAAATGGCCGTTTCTGGAGGGTAACGTTCTTTCTGAGACACCCTGTACAGCAGCATCATGCATAAACATAGCCTAAGACTGTCCAATTAGATCACACACAAATTACATCATGGGAAACTCCCAGGCTATTTAAAGTACTTAGCTTTAAATTTCTAGAATCACCTCTAACTTGGAGACGCCTATAATACGTCATGCATCATCCCATTATGGCACTAGGGGAATTCCATTTTAGTCCCACTTTAACAACTATTCAAATGTAGTGACTAGATCTTGGGCAAGATATCAATTCTGCAGTTAATGCAACATCTTCAGTATATAGCGGAAAATGATTCAGCAATAACAACAAGGTAGAAGAGAATTCCACAGAGTGGAAGAGGTTTCCTCAATCGAACATCCAGAAACATTGTTAATAACCAGTTTTTATATAGCGCTTAATACCTGTAAACAGGCACAAAGCGCTGTTGACAATTATTATTACGCCGCCTTCAAGAAATCGTCACAATCACTTCGCTTCATTTAGATGGCTGCTCATAGACATGCCTTACAAGCGCACAGGCCAATCAGCAGTTAGATTGTAATATTCCCCATAGCGGCTCCCCAGATTTCGCTTGGGTAGACGAGGCAATTGAGTTTAAGTATCTTGCCCAGGGACACGAATGCATTGACCACGATTTTAACGGGTCTAATGATCACGAGTCCTGCGCTTTTCCACTAGACCATACGTGTTCCTGAGTATAAAATACACACGCTACTAAGGTAAGTAGAACACTTTATTTGTATAGGTCTACTTCATGCATCAGTGGGGAGGATTTTTGCGCAGTAGTACATTTTACTTTAGTTATAACATCATAACATGCAATATTTAGCATTTAGAAATGGCCGTATTCGCCATTTCTCTGCCGTTATGCTGGGAAAGTAACCAACAATTTCTAGATTTACTTGCCGAATTTCAGTTATAGCTAAAGTGTGAACAATTGTGTCAACGTCATGTCACGTTAGTAGTATTTGAATAAAAGAACTCGTCCGTATTTGATGAAATTAGCAATGATAAAAGATAAACGAGATGTCAGGCCATTCGGCGTTGCTAATTACAAAATCATTCTTTCCTTTTTCCATTGACATCAATCACGACTATTAGGTTAGCGCCTTTCTCTCCAACCTTAATCAAGGACAACGAATTTAACAAGGTGGCTATGCATGGCCTAATCCATCAAAACACTTGTGCAAATAATTTACGGAATAAACATGAATATAATCATTTGATTGCATTGAATTATTTAAACACATTTCACTTTAAAAAAACAAGAACATGCCCGGCCCCTCACGTTTATCAAATCAATCGTTTTGGCTAAGCTACAGCCAAATTAATTTCTAGAATGATTACGTGATTCAACAATGTGTGTCACCTATTTTTTCAAGACGTTTTGCATTATACTTTCATCAAGTCTGACATTAAACATCGTTTTTCGTTGTTTTAGCTTGATAAAGGATTTCTCATTTATCATTTTATAACGCGAAATTGGTAGATTACATAGGTAATAAAGTTCCTTCTTATTAGACGCTGGACTATATGCCAAACGGCTACAGAGCCCCCCTGCAGATTTATTAATTATTGGGGGCCGATTTTGAAAATCCCCAAAGAGTAGGTACGATGAATTTTGTACCGGGGCGTTTTTTGAATTCCACCAAAAAGTACGATTCAAATTCTTTTAAACCCCAAAGGTGACCACAAAAATCTATTTTGGGTACAACTTTGGTGGAGTATTATTGTTTTGGTGGGGGGGGGGGGGGCTACGGTCATGTCCGTGCATATTCCCGTTAGGTAATCCCATAGAGCCAAGGTGAGCATGAATTCCTTGGGTCATTCATGCAATTCAACAAATGAGTACCCATCACTTCATGGATTTCTCTTTCTTTTTTAGTGTATTTCCCGCTCTTCACTTTTCCCTTTGCCGTGGGCGGGGGGGTGGGATTCACCTCAAAACATGTACCGGGTTGAATTCAATATTCATGAGTGACATAGTAAAGAAGTACACCCCGCAGATCCTTCCAACTTGGCATTCTGGATAAACCTTTTGCTGCAGATTGGGGGCAAATATGTGATCAACAAAATGCACCTTGCTCCGATTAAAAGTTACAGGGGGTCAAAAATGGGTCACAAACCACTCAGAAAGGGTGGGGGGAGGAAGGGATGTGGTGGAAGGACCCCCATACTTTGGGGGGGGGGGGGGAAAGAGATATAGCTGTCGCAAAAAGCAAAAGTCCAAATTAACCTTGACTTGACCCCCCTAAAAATCAATGTCAAACTTCTGCACCAAATTCTGCGTGACCTATGGTTAGGAGGGCCCCTGCTGAGTTGTGCGCAAATTTTCAACATGGTGTCTAACTGCCATATGCAGGTAAACAGGCTTCAGAGAATCTAAACTCAACTAATATCAGACAAAGTTTTCCCCCCATTGAAATGTAAACAAGATTCTGAACTTGCAATCTGGGTATTCAAGTGCCAGTGTTAAGACTTGAATCCACTTTGACCTTGTAGACTCTAACAATGAAATTGAAATCAATATTATCACCTTATAGCACCTGATCTAGGTATGGACCAAATTCATTCATGCTTGACGCAACCCCCGCAGCCGCGGGGGGGGGCCGCAAGTGGCTGTAAGCCTGCTATTACCTAACACTGGGATCGTCTGCTCATTCAGTCCGCGGTAAGGGTATTTAGCCGGCTGACTCTGTTTGTCATTTTGTAACTTATGGGACCCATCTTTTCAAATTCAAGCGGGGACAATTGAATATTAATTATTAAAGGAACAATATAACAGATGTTGAATCGTAAAAAGAATCTTAATATGGGAATAACAGCCATTTGTGGAAAAATAGGATTTGCGTATGACGTCACTGCATTGATTTATTATATTGCTTCGGGGGACCCATTCAGGTAAAAATGACGTACGTATCCCTACATTGGGAAAAAACAACCGATTATCGTCATCGTACGTCGGTTTTTGAATAGTAGGGAAAAGGTAATTTTGTCCTGGTTTAGACATACACGGTGTCGTGTTGGAAAAAAAATAAATAGCACTTTGGGCAGAGGTCATGTATTAGACCTTGATTTAACATAGTCGGATTTATACATATCGGTCGCCCCCGAAGAGCAAACTGATATCTGATACATGACACGTGACTGGTCCCTGACACGTGACACCAAAATTATTCATCTCGTTACCGTTTATAACTACAAAACGGCAAAGCGGCAAGCATTCTGTTACTATGTGTCTCTCGTAATCGATCAAGATGTGAGACAAAACATGTGGTTCTGTACAGGGAGCGGGTGTTTTTTTTTTTAAGGACACGATGTGCTCGATTGGGCATTGGGGATTTCCAAACGGTAATGTGAAACTGCTACATGCATTACTATGGCAGTCTGCCGGTCCCGTGACATTAAAAAATCATCCTTTAAAACTTTGTTCAAAAGACTTGTAATATCATGATAAATTAAGAAAAAATATGAAGTTCACATCATCAGCTTCTGTTAAATTACCTGTGCATAACTCAAAACTCGAAATGCCCCTGCAAAGTATCTCTCTCAAACATAATACCCTGGAACATACGCGCCATGGCTACAGATCTATGCGATCTGTAGCCACGCGCACCGATACACTCTAATATCAAAACAGTCCTATGATAATTATTATACACCCCAAAAACCATTCAACTCCTGGAGTGTCTTGTTTGGTAAGGAGTTTATAATACTTAATTATTCTTATGGATTATATAGTAAACAGTGAACTGTGCATGTTAATTACCAGTTGCAAAGTCAGGTTTCTGTGTGTTTCAATAGGAATTCTTTCAAACTGAATTTATGAAGTGGGCTTTTGAAGACCAGTTACTTATAGAAGACACTTAGACACCACAATGGAAAATTGCCCCAAAATATAAGCAAGGACCCCCACCTCAAACATATTTCAAGCAGAATTGGTGCAAAGTCGGACATTGTTTTTACGGGGGCCAGTCAAGGTCAAAATTGAAATTTTTACTTTTGCGAAGCTATAGCTCTTCCAACGAAGCTGATATAAGTATAGATTGTACACAAGGGTAGTATTTAAGATTAGCTATCTCCAGCCCAAATTTGGAAGTTAATCACTTTTACTTTTTGATTATGGGCCCCAAAGTATGGTCCGGGTGGTTTTTGAGCCATTTGACCCCCTGTTATTTTAAATTGGGGCAAGGGCATTTTTCTGTTCACATATGTTGCAATTTGCAGCCCAAAAAAAAAAAAGGTTATCAAGAATTGCCAAGTTTGAAGGATCTGAGGGGTGGAGTTTCTTTACTTTGACCTCTGAAGAGTGAATTTCACACAGGTACATGTTTTTTAGTGAACCCCCTCAAATTTAAAATTAAAAAAAAAAAAAAACGAAAAGAGGTACAGCGCTCAAATTTTCCAGAATTTCAGTTTTCTCATGAAATCTTTCATACACTAAAAAGAAAGAAATCCAGAAGGGATGGTGTCCTCGATTTGTTGAATTGGCATGGAATGACCCATATGCAGAGTTCATTCCATTTTGTAGCATAATTTGCGAATCGTTACATCAAAAGGTACCATTATGTTGACAGCGACATACCCAATGCACAAGGTCAACTTGACCAGATCTCCCTCCAGAACAACAAGTGTGCAGAGAATACAAACGAATCACCTGCAAAAATACTGAAATGTTCAGGTTAACCAGGTGCATGCATTGTTTCTTTCTTCTCATGCTTGGATTTTGGAGGAAATATTCAACATAATTGCTCCGTGATAGGGAGAAGTAGCCGACTTGTTATTCCTGTCACTTCATGGTTGTTGCCGAGGTTATGGTTTCATTCGTAGAGGATGTGTGTATCGAAATTAAAACAAATATAGTGGAGTAGATACATCTATGAATGCACATTCTTCAAAATTGGTATAATTGATTTAAAATATTTTAAATGTCACGATCGTTTTCAGTTAATTCCGTAACTGTATGTTTGATTTCGTCGCCGTTTTTCTGTCTATGTGTGGAAGGTGCAAGAGTTTGTTTAGATTAAAGCAATATTACACATTTTGTTGAGAGCGCCCCCAATTTTTTTCAAAAAAACAATTGAATTTTTTAACACGGTTGCAGTGGTACTGGCTAGTACACCTACCGTGAATGATTAAGACTGCTCGAAATGTCCTGTGTCTCCACAAACGAAGAATTTTTGGCAATTAGAATAATTATTATCGGGATCCAGATAGTAATCAACGGCTGCGGAAACGGTGCCTCTAATGTGAAATAGCCGGAAATAGCGGCCATGTACGTGTCTACAGTCATCCATTAGTTGTTTTAATTGGTTCAGGCAAATCAAGTTAGAGGTTTTTTCTCGAGGTGGGCACTATTTCATCATGGACGGACATAAACGTAGGCATTTCCAGCTCTGCGTTAAAGGTCCCAATCTGGGATCCCACTTCTTATGACAAAATCACTTATTTTAATGATAACTACGCATTTTTTAGCATCTCTCGTTCGCAGGTAATTTCTAGTTTCCTAAACAACAACAACGTAACTGGTGCCAAATTTCAAATTTTGAAAATTTTGGGCGCTCTTCAAAAATGTGGCCATTATTGCTTTAATACTGGCTATTACTTGCTGTACATATTTTGGGCTTTTTTTCATTCACTAAATCCCTATAATTCAAACTTGGCGACACTACATCTTCAGGGGAGGCCATGGAAAAATGTTAGCCCTTTTTGATAAATCGTCCAACCCAAAGGAAAAACATAATCCTCGCTATGGCCATTGTACGTAAATTATGGTTTCATATGTTAACAATTCCGATGTTTTATCAATCAATCGAAATGAAAGGGCGCACCATTCGCTTTAAACAAGTACGGTATCTCCTGAAGCGAAAACTTTTCAATACTTGGACTCGGCGGTCTTGCCAATAATTGCTGTTACTCGATTTGCTTCTAATGCATTATTTGACTAAAAGTGGACGTCTCGCTTACGTCTCGTCTGCTATTCATGCTTTCACTTGCTTTGACCACATTATATTTATAACATATGTGGACAGATTACTCTAATATTGATATAAAGAAGATATGTTATCATCGTTATCAATAGGACTATTTTTACATTTCGTTTTATTTGCTTCTCGCGTATGTAATAAGTATTTGATAGCATCGCATATTAAAAAATCTATGCGGCTAACTGCTGTTCACATTACGCTCTTTGGCGCGTGTGATATTTCAATAGTTTTATACGCCTACTTGTTACTTGTTCACATTGTTAAGTAAATTTGTGTTATGGGAGCACTGGAAATGTCAGGACTAATTTGATTCAAAGTGTCATACTGTGACCACAAGTTTAAAGACACAGTCCTGCAGTTCTGAGAATATTGGGTGATAATATTGAAGTGATCTATATTTTTACGCTTGTGTGTGTTTTTTGTCGTTGCAAAATCCCCCCCCGGAATATCACCATGCTTTTTAAAATATGCACTTCGGATCGCTTAGTGCGTCGCCAGCGGGGTGCGGGAGGGGAATATTGTGCGGAAAAGGCGATCATTCGTGCTAAATTAGATAATTTAATGCCTTTTGTCCTTGCTAAGAAGAAACATTTTGGCCTGACGATCGGGAAAATTTTGCACTAAACCGGGCAATTGCCCCCTCGTACAACTTGGTTACTACGCACTCGTATCGCTTTGAACTTCCCCTTAATATTAGTTTAGTATGTTACCCTTAGAAACCTTGGATTAGATGGTTCTTTACATCCATTCTATTGCAGACCAATTTTTGAAATGTTTTTCCACTTTATTTTCTGTCGTATAGACATTAATTACCAAGCGAGAGTAGCTTTATGGATGGAAACATTTGTTATTTGAAAATGGCATTTCCGTGATTCTTCACCTTCTTTATTTTCTGGTTTCACTGATATTTTTTTTTGAAAAGCTTGTTCCCAATATTAAGTTGATTCTGATGATGCTTTTTGGAAACTTACGCCCCCCCCCCCCCCCTCCCCCGTCGGTAACGATGGTTAGGTGCAAGTCATGATAGATCACACCACACCACTACCCGTATCAAATCAGGTCAGAGCACGTAATTGTAGTTTTTCCAATCGTCCATTTGAGTACGCCGCAGCCGAGCATGAACATCCGGTGCGTGTATTTCATGCGAAGTTCACTACGGCAAGTTTCAAGGGACGTTTATATCCCGTGATGAGATGTGCGAAAGTTTAAACGTATCAGTCGAGGATCACAATAACACCCGCAGCAATTTAATCAATGTACTCGCCATAGGCCTATTTTTCTTTTAAAATTCCTAAACAAACAAAAACGAACACCGCAAACGAACCAATCAGCAACCCGTCCACATTCTTTTAAAACTCTAGGTATAATTTTTCTCTCCATGTTAACTACCTTTATGATGCTCATTTTAATACCTAAATTGAATCAATTGAGC
Organism: Ophioderma brevispina; assembly: GCA_023653785.1. Taxonomy (NCBI): domain Eukaryota; kingdom Metazoa; phylum Echinodermata; class Ophiuroidea; order Amphilepidida; family Ophiodermatidae; genus Ophioderma; species Ophioderma brevispina. The sequence goes on from JAMKCH010052403.1 coordinate 103,220, forward strand.
ACCTCTTAATTGTTGGAACAGAATTTGTTCCTATCTTTTGGAAACCCAGAATTTATTTGGGTTAAACCCATCTTGACCCGGACTATTCTTGTTTTTGGAAAAAATTAGAGCTTTCTGTCTTGGAAAACTTCCACCCGGATTGGACAATCTGCTGAGTCCCTCCCAAGATAGCAAGACTACTTGGGACCCACGTTGGCGCAAGCATAGTCGCCCCTGACGGTTGGATCCAACTTTTGCAAAAAGACGTCTGAAAAACGTCATTTTGGCCAGTGGGCCATCGTTGGTTCAACGTACAAAGTTTGACGTTGGCATAAACGTTATCCAACGTCCAGAAAGGGTTGCGCCAACGTTGGCTTATAGTTGGGCCTGTGCCGAGTCACGAATTTAGTATTGCTTTGTTTTTAAAATTATGCCAATTATTATCAAAATCTTGCGGTAGTTGTATTCTTTTTCCTATTAAAGGAATTTATTCCTCCATAAGATAATTAAGGATCTACAAATTTTTAGCTTGTTTCATCAACTTTGAAGTTGATGTGCAATGAATCAAGTTCGACCATTAATGGTAAAACGAAATCTATTCCTGACAAGATAGATATTTTATTCTAATGGTTTCACAGGTGAAAATGTTTCTTTGTGTCATGTTGCTTCTTATTTGAAGCCGCAAATACAATTTTCTGCAAAAATGGCAATTAATTCCATCCACTAAATACGAAAACTTTATTCTTAAATGTGTAACCACAGGAGATGATTAAAATGGTCACAAAATTAAAAATTTAGTAAGAAAAAATGAGAGGGCGTCAAGACCACACCCCAATTTCGCAACGTTGGGCTGACATTGTCTTAGTGCCGACATCCCCAACAAATGAAATCATTTTAGAACCCTTATGATCCAAAATTTCCAAACAACTCTTATTTTACTCAAATTTAACCTAACCATGTTACAATTATTTTCATTTTCCATACAACTTCTAAGTTCACATTCCACATTCTCGTCGTAATCCTATTGGGGCCCAACGTGCTTTTGCCACTCCCATCTTTCAACCCATTTAAAGTACCTTTCAGGATCAGTTTTCCGACATCCCCACCCCCCCGCCGTTGGCTAGACGTTGCCTTTGCATGCCGACCGGCGACCGTGCTGACCATTGCCGACGTTGGCCCCAAGTCCATGACCATATGACGACCCAGACTTCCAGCGTTTCTGCCTAACGTTTTTCCCCTCGTTTGTTCCGACGTTTTGGTATTGCACCCGTCAATTTGTAGTCCCGGAATGCCAACGTCACTTTAACGTCGGTATCTGTAAAAAACAACCATCGGGTTTTGGTTGTTAAGAACCTCATTAAACGTTGGCTGGTGGTCGAATATCGACCGCGACCGTTCCGACCATGGTGACGTTCCCCCGACGTCGCCTTGCTATCTGGGCTGATGCTCCGCAACTTTATTTTGAATACCCTTTCCATTTTCAGCTTGTTGAAACTATTAATTATGGTATTTGTACAGAAGCAGATTAAGGAGAATTTAGGTTTGTCTGATTTCCATCTTCAATATCCAATTTGGTGGAATAAAAATGCTCGTCTGAAATCAAAGGAAATTCTTTTTCTACCCGTTTGGGATGAAAAGGGGATTAAACATTTTCCTGATCTTTTTTTTGGTTATAATTGGTGTACACCATTTGAATGTTAGTAGTTGAATTTGATATTCCCATTACTAACAGGAGAAAATAATTTTTGTGATTACGCTTTTTTTGTTTGGTTTCAGAATCCCAAAAATATCCAGGAAAACGGTTTTGACAAAATTACGGCCTCTCTTATTGATCAAACTAAAGTTCCCAACATGACTATCCATTCTTAGGAACCAGGCAAATGTTGGATGTTGAAAACATATGGGTTGATACTTTAGATGTCCTTGATGACTTGGATTGGTATGGTATTCATATTC